>JAGXCT010031685.1:0-13392 GCA_022495035.1 Philopotamus ludificatus
GGAGGGGGGAGGTTCTGAAAGTAGTTATAAAATATTTATATCTGTATCATCACGCATCGATATCGCCCCATCCGTTATTCTTTAGTCCGCCGGAGTTCTCCACGTCAAGCTGTCTTACAGAACGTTTCCGTGCTGAGCTCTGACAGTCATCTCGTCCAGGGAACGTAGCAAAGAATTCAATTATGGAATTTATGAAGCTGCTATAGTATTCCCAAAGTAGAGTAGATAGAGCACGCGAGGTATGCGGGTCCGCTTCGTTCCCGTTCCTGTTCCAATTCCGTTTTGTTTGCGCCCCTGCTTTGTGGCGACGCCTATTGTCACGCGAACAAACAACTCAAACGCCACAACTATTATTTTGTATGTGTACGTCTTCTTCGGCGAGCAGAGTTGCCATCAAAGAACCGGCACGAGACAATAGACAATGGAGAAATATTGGTCCATATTTTTTCTTTAAGTCGCCGTGCACAATGGCCGATTGTTGGAGTGCGCTCTGCAAGACTCACGGCCGAAGAATTTCCCAGAGAATTTCTTTGCAATCGCTCGATGCATCGACCTGACCGGGCGTCTGCATTATCAGTGAGAGGACCATCATTGTCGACGAAAGCACGTGGCGGAATCCACGTATATTATTTCTGGCCCGGCGCCAACCGGGTTCATTGACCAAAACCCCTGCATGAGCTCCGCCGTGCACTTCGTCACTATCACTTCCCAGAATTCTCCGACCCGATTCAGAAATGTCTCTGAGATAATATTTACATGCACGGATTCTGGTGAAGCTTTGCATGAGAGATAGAGAGCGAAAGAGCGAAGCCAAATATAACCATTAAACATGTGAATAATATTCATAAATTTGATATAAAAATATTTGTATTATTGATTTTACAAATTTAATAAATCATATACTGTATTAACGTTCTCCGTATAGGGGAAACGACTGTGGACGGAATCATGAATTCTTCTGTCAAAAATCTATAATTTATTTTCTTTTTGAGCTAGAATTAAGAAATTTAAATAAATGTATGTGAATACATATTCTTTCATATCAAATAATAACATAAAATAGTGTTAAAAAAATGATTTAAAATAACAATTATTTTGTATATTAAATTACCAGCAATATGTATTAACTAAAAAACAATATTTTTATAAATTACTAACAGAAAAAACACATTATTTCATGATTTATAAGAAATGTTGTTAATTACTCTAGAGCTAATAAATTTAAAATTTCTTCTTCAAAACCATTGTTTAAAATGAACAATCAATAAACTTAATTCGTAACTAATCATGTATTTTTAAAAATATATAAAATACGCATTATTATATTATCTAAAGTTTTTTAAAAATGAAAAATATATATATACTTTTAAAAATAGATGATTAAAAACTTTGAAGTTATATTTGATTGAATTTGATACACGTTTTTTACGTCAAAATCACCCTTTTACAAATCAAATACACCATTTGCAAATCAAATATACCCTTTTGCATTCAAATTATCTCTTTATTAACAAAATAAACCTAGTATAAAAAATAGAGAAATAAACCGTTCATTAATAGAAATACTATTAAAAAACGACGAAAGATATATGTGGAAAAGGATTATTTATTGAGAAATATGCCATTGCTTCTATACCATCAATTGCGAGTCTATATTAACAGATATAGATGGAATAAAAAAAATTAAAAGTTAAAATGTAAAATCTAAAGAGGGTCTTTTTTCAAAATTTTCATATAAAAACCATTTTTAATATATTTAAAATAATAAACTATTATTATTTTTTTCCAGTTTATTTCTTGAAGTCAACTCCATATTTTAGCAATGTATAAATGACTTAAGTATTTTTTTCAAATTACCCAATTACTTTCCCCTCTCGTTTCATATCGGAGGAGCGATAGTTCCTAAGTTTTTCGCTAACCCGTCGAGACTTTGATAGACTCGTTGTGATTGAGGTCGGTGCCTGGTACCGTCGTGTACATATGGGGCCTCATCAGCCCCCAAATGAGATGTGCGATCTTTATTTATGGACCAATCTGTACGAGCCGGCAAAGCGCCGTCATACAAAAATCAATTCGTGATTTCTTTAAAAATTCATGGCTAACCCGAAAAGATCTGGGTCATGCATCGTTTATTAAATCCCATGGTGTATTCATGGCGTTTAATGGGTTTCTTATCTCTGCAGGAGTTAAGATCCGAACGATGTGGCATATATTGCTCCCGGAACAGGGGCAATAAACCGGCGGGCAGGGTCGTAAACCATTTTTTGATCTCAAAACATAACCGGAATGGATGTTCATGAAAATATTCGAAATCCTCGGATGCGGATGTTAACGTTTATTAGACGATAAAACGTGTAATTCGATGTTTTTTTTTTAAATAAAATACATTCAAATAATTAAAAACTTTAAACTCATTTCTTGTTAATTCCTAAAAAAAATTCTTTGATCCGCGGATTGAAAAGTTTTAACCCTTTAAAATCTCGTAATTTCGACTTTAAGTCTTTCACGTCTATTAGCCTTTCGATCATAAAATAGAAATTTAGTAAAGCTGAAGTTTCCGCAAAGAAAATTGCTTTTCCGGCAGCGATTCCGAACATTTCGACGCTAAATTTTTACTGGCAAATTTGCCAAAAAATTATTATTGGAAGGCGGTGCGAAATATAATATACATATATATATATATATGTACGAATCCCATTGTTTTGCGTTATCAGATAAGGGAAGGGGGGTCGAATGTCAGGGGTTATAAATCTTTTGTTTGACTCTGGCGTCACAATGACATAAAATTGATATGGCACCTTTTTTATTATTAAAAAGGTATGGCTCCATTACGGAGAAATCTTTATTATTTTCATTGTCGTTTTAAATTTTATTAAAAAAATTCTAAATGAAAATGTACCATACAGTTTAGAAGAGATTAATCTGGTGTATTAACGGTGAATTAATGACTATGATTTTAATCTGTGGTATGTACATAGTTTTATTGAAATAATAATTGATAAGCGATTGTTATCGACTCGGCTTAGAATTGTTGGTCGCGACATAACAGCCATTAATTAGATGTAGATAGTGTAAGGTTGCTGAACCACGTTGTTCATTAATTAGGCGCCATTGCCGAGGATTCAAAGAGTCGGCCGATAGTGGACCGCAGGGGTCCAGCTCGGCTGCGAGATGGCCAGGTACCAGATAGGACCAGCTCGTAAATCTCAGAGCGCCGCAGCAAGCACCCGCCCACGGGTCTGCCCAACGAAAAAATCAATTATCGCCCTTCGAGGTCCTTTTTGGCGAGGTGAGGTCGCCGGGTTCGATGCCCCACCGACTACCTCTCTTTTCGCGCCATAAATCTTCGTTATTCAAAATGCACGCCTTCTTTTTTCGGAATTGGTAATGTGACGCGAAATTGACACTTGGCATTGCCAATAATGGAATTTACTCCGAGTGTGGTATAGTGCAGACGCGGGATACTTTTGACGTGTGGTTTCGGTGAGCAATTTTATTGTGTGGAGCAGGGAGGGTCAAGGCGTCACCCGTGGACATATCACACTGCAGGTTGCTTTTAAAACTTAATACTAAAAGCATAAAAAAATACTTAACCCTTTGATGACAGAGTTATTTTTTAAGATATTTAAAGAACAGTTTTTTTTTATATTTTGTAATATGGGCACAATCATGATTTCGTAGATTCGGCGGAGCTATGATTAACCAGACCGCTATCCAGGCCAATTTGGTGACGTGTATGCTACAGGAGGTGCCCATACCACTTTATCAGACCGTATATTAAATATGAATTGTCTTTGCCCTCGTCTGATTATTAATGTTACAAACTGCGCGTTGACAGCTTCGGTTCCCGGGGTTATGGATAACCTAGAGGACGACCGTCACCTAACATCAGGGTTGGGACGGACGTGTCTCTGCTGTAGATCGCGTAGTGTCCTCTAGATGGCAAAAACCCGCCACAGGGTTAGAAGGCCACTTCTATCACTACATTTAGGATTCTTCCCTGTCTTCACATAATCTAAGGATGCAATGTTGGATTGAATCTCCCACACTTATGAACAGCATGGCTTTGGGCCTGGATGCTCAATAGTCACTGGTCTGCTTAGCTTTTCAAATTATGTATCTAAGTCATTGGATAAGGGGGTCCAGGTCGACGTTATCTTTAACGACTTTGAAAAGGCGTTTGATAAAGTCGACTAGACTTATTACTTAGATAATTTTGGATCCTCGGTCAATCTCTTACCATTTTTTCCCACTTATTTAAGGGAGTGAAAACAGTACGCGATGCACGATTCCTTAACGTCATGTGTCTACGATGCAACTTCGGAAATTCCACAGGCTTCCAATTTAGGACCATTATTATTCGTTGCCCTTTCCTGTAATTACTCGCTCTTTGCAGATGACTTAGAGCTATTTAAAGCAAATATAAAGGCAGTTGTTCGATTCCCTTTTTAAAAAAGTCCTTCGATTTTTCACTGAAATACGATCTAAAAAGGTAGTAATCCGACGACGCAAGATTTGGTGAATAGGATGAGTTAAAGTTCCAATCTAGGCAATATTTTTGCAGTTTGAGGCCTTTTTTGTTATTGACCAAAACATATCGCTTTTTTATGAGTTGTTCACAATTCATTGTTGCTGTAACGGTCTGACTGGATTCAAGCAATTCATAGTGTATAATTCCAGAAAAATCCCACCACACACAAACATGGTCGAGGGGTCGGAACAGGCACTTCTCCGGAAAAAACGATTGGTTTTTTTTGTACAGAATTATTGTATAGCACCCACTTCTCGTTTCCAGTTACTATTCGCCGCAAAAACGGATCGGCTTCATACCGAGACGAAAGAGACGCGCGATTCACGAGGAACCGAAATTTCTTCATTGTACAACTATCCTATGCGACGAAATTGATCCTGAACTATTGACCCATGGACAGCCAATCTTCAATGATAATTTCATCATTAAATTGCTTAACGAGGATCTGAATCCATCATCGCCTTCGGGATAACATCGTCTAATTTTTGGGGCCGTCCTTTTCGTGCGACATCTTTGAAATTCCTATTTCCATTTTGAAACTATTTAAACCACCGATGTAAGTATGAGCTCATTGAAAAAACTTTTCGGTCCCCTTATTATAAATCCTTTATCCAAAAAATACATACAATGATCCATCATCGCGAATGAAATGTATATAGACCCTTATATTTTTTTTATTGAAAATACATACGATTAATCCTTAAACTTTGTCATTGAATTCTTTATTTTATTTTATTTTTTGTTCCAAGTTCTGCATTTGAAATTTAGATAGGGCGATGGGCGTTTATCGGCAATTGAAACGTTCCTAATTCTGCCGTCGCACGACGCGGGCCCGTGATTGATTGCCCCCGACTGTGGCATCGGTAACCGTTTTTTTTTTAAATTCGAATATACTGTGCGGTGCGTCTTTATTTTGCGCGTACGTAATCAATGAATTATGTATGTGGCCAAATAAGTGCGCGTTGTACTACATATTTCGCATTTTTTATTCGCAAAAAAAAAGCAAGGATTGAAAATAAAACTTTCATAAATATATATGTTAAGCCGAAATCCGACACACGTTTTGAATATTTAATGCTGGTCTGGAATGAAATATATGTGGAGGGTGAAATTTTTTTTCGAGGGATATTTTCATAGATTTTTGCTGAATCAGATAATTTATTTCTGTGGAAATCAATGTAAACATATTTACACGAGGAAACATTTTGCTAAATACTCCGTGTCCTGGGGATAATCTAGAATTTTTGGAACGCGTATAAAACGTAATCATTATCCGGATTACCGTGAATATAATTGGACTCACTCACATCTTCATCGGATTGCTTGTTTAATAGTAATTCAAAATAAATATTTTATTTTACAACCTTGGATTTGAATTAAAATCTCCCATTAATAAAAAAATATTAAACAAATATGAAATAATTCAATGAATTAGTAAAATTATTACAAAAATTATATAATTCATAGATCATTATTTTTAAACTTCATAATTGCCAATTACAATTTCTTTGTATTAGTTTTCCTTTGAAATTCACGTACCCACGTATATTTCAATTTTATGTTATTAAAAAAATACATCAAATCTTATTATCTATAATAAAAATAGTGGATTTTACTCTTCATCTATATAGTTTCGTCCAAGTTTCTCATAACATGAACACATTTATATCGAATTGTTCGGAAAGTCATTTCGTTTTTCCCAACAGAGGACTTAATTGTATTTTTTCATAGTCAACTTCACACTTAAGCCCCATAATCATTATATATTTTGACAGCTGATATAGCAAGGCTTGCTTGTGAAAAAGTCCCATTGTTTCTTCGCATTAGTTTTTGGTTGGTACCCTTTCAAATATGGAAAGTGAAAAGCAGCATTTTCGGTATTACTTTTTTATTATCGAAAAAGTAAACATGCTGTTCAAGCAAAAAAAAATTATCCGATGTGTATGGAGAAGATATATTGACACAACGCCATTGTCAAAACTGGCTTGCAAAATTTCGATCCGGAGATTTTGTAGCTGATGGAGACACAATAAAGACATTACTTGATGCAAACCGGCGAATAACCACTCTTGAAATCTTTGAGAGATTAAATTTATCGAATTCGAGCGTTCATGATCATTTGAAACGCCTAGCGAAATTACTTTTCGAACAACCTGATATATTGTAAATATTCAATGGAATATCACTTTTAGCTGTCTAAATTATTTTTGTTATCTACTTCTCTTTTTTTTAGTGGGAAGTAAAACTGTTTTAGGTAAGGTAATTCTATGGAAGGATTAGCAATATTTAGGGTCATAGTTAGCGTGAGAGGAAATAGAGTGGAGTATATTTTTAAATTTATGAAGATTATCGTAGAAAGGAGTTGTATATTTTTTAATAAGGTATTCACTTGTATAGTATGTTTTTATAATGTTTATAGTCAATTCATTGACCGTGCGGTCACCAAATTTAAATGGTTTTCGTCTCCTGACTCGGAATGCAGATGATAGCGATTTCGTTAATAGCCCATCAATTTCTGGCTTGCAAAGTAGATGTCGATCTGGGGAAGGGTTTGGGCTCGTTTACCTAACGACCAGAGGCACGTAGGGAAGCTGGTACACGTTCTTGATATCTGGTACGAATCCCTCGGAAACAAATTTGTTTTCCCTTCCTCGATCAACAAATAAACCGAGAATGAACCCGATACTTTTCGTACAAACACTGAATAAAAATATTAATCAGTCTGCGTGTTCTCCTGCACGGAGAGAAATGATTACAGTTTCATTTCATTCGTGCATCGGACAAAAAAAAAGGAAAAACCGACGTCCATTCCTGTGTGCAAAGCTTCAATTAAAAAAAGATTAGCAGCTCGGAGATAGCGCTCGCTTAACACTCTCTCCACGGGTCCAGAGCGAAATAAAAAAAAGCCGAACAGTGTTAAGTGAACCAGTTTTCTTTTTTTCCTCATAAAAAGCTCACGAAATAGACGAGAGACAAAGTGATGAGAGCCGTAGTAAAAACCGACGTGTACTACACAGGGCCAGACGTCAATGTTTTCAGCTGAAAAATCAATATATTTTTTATTTTATTAAATTCTGCGTCATCGGGCAGCGTTTTTATTTTGCGCGGATGTAATTGAAAAGCGGAATTTTCATATTTTTCCACTTCAATATTTTAATAAAGCGTGCTCGTTGCGTGTTATATTGAATAAAAAATTCATAAGCACTTTATATTCATCAATTATGACACCTTTCGTATATATTTCGTGGCCTGTGTATGGATGTATTTTTTTGAGAAACCCCTAATGTGCAAATTATGCCGTGCAATATTGCTGATATGTTGAATTATATGCGATTATGAAAAAATATGGAAATTTTATTGATACACGCACGAGGATGGAATATTTCGTAGTATCAATTTTCATTCATATTTTATACCGTATACGGTAGAATTTATATTTAAAAAAAATATATACAGGGAACCCCCGTTTTTACGTTTTTAATGGAACTGATAAAAAAATGCAATTAAAGGGAAAACGTAGATTCCGGATTAGAAAAAAAACGTAGATAATCACGTAAATCAGTTCAGTACATGTTTTTGTGCTGGTTTGCAGCTCTTTTGATCTTATAAATCGATAAGAAAGGTTTCGTCTTGTACGTTTTCAATGCTAGTAAAGTAGCTTTTAAGGCCCTCAATATTACCCCTTTTTTTGGGATCTTATTGTCGTTCCAATTTTAATAATAATATTTTTATCAGATTTTTGCGGTAGTAATGTTTAAAAACAATTTTAAAGTTACCATTTATATTATATTCAGTTTAAACATTTTAAATCAACGCGCATTCAATTAAATATGTTTATAAAACGATTTGAATTTTAAATTTTTCAAACGTAAATTGCGGGAAATTAAAACGTGAAGGCGGGTACTAAATGTACTAGAACATAGCGGGACTGTAAAAATTTAACGCAATGAGTGAGAAAACGTGAAATCCGGGTACGTAAAAACAAGGTTTCACTATATATTATTTTTATTTTAATAACGTTTAAAAATCTGAAAGATTTTGAAAGCCTGCTAAATAAATTACTAATATATTCATTTAAATTCATAATATCCATTAAAATTTTATATGCAAATAATATAAAATCAAAAAACGACGTCTGAACCGATTTTTTTTTTATTTTAGTTACTTGACATTTAAACAATATTAGAAAAATAATTTAGCGTTTCTTATGCTCGCTTCACTATGAATCGCATTCCAAACTCCTCGTGGAAGTATTGACGAGTTTTCTGTCAATTGTGGCTCTTTGACTGAACGTCTCGAGTTAAAGCCGAGCTAATTTAATTTTCTTCTCATCATTCTAATGCTTATTTGCTTTCCAGCTTGCAAGATAAACTCTGTTTTACCTAATGTTTCTGCTTGAAAAAATTTCTCAGGGATTTTACATTTATTGTATTTCTAGATTCTCGAGAATTTTCGAGAAATATAATAATGTTAAAATACTTGTAATATTTTATATATCTTATGTTTTATTATATCTAGAATTTATTCCATATCAATTTAGTCATAAAATGTATCGCAATTTAGTCATAAATACGCTTCGGTATAGACAAGTTACGTCAATTTGATTTTGAAGTTTATACATAATATTGATTGTAACAATATATTTTTTTAAACGTTTTATTTAAAAAAAAATATAATTTACCATATTTTTCAGAATTGTCTATCTAGGATTCTCGAGAATTTTCGAGAAAAAAGTGAGAATTCTCTTTTGTCGAAAAATGTAATCAAAAACACTAGTTTTAACTATGTATATTTGTTTTAAAACAATTCGTCTAATTTAACGGTTATTTTTAATATTATTAATTTTTGCTCTTCTTCTCTCAGAATAAGCAATGTACATTTTTAGATATTTTTTTAAGGAATTTACTATAAATTTATATTTATTTATTTATTTGACTACGATGGATGGATGGCATAACAGAAAGATCTTAAATGATTCTTATATAATATTTCCTCCAGTGTCAAACCCACGACACTGGTTAATTTTAATATTATTTCAGTTGGATTGAAATTTATAATATGTTATTATTTTTTGGTTAGCTGATATTAAATAAATCAATTCCAATGCGCCAACAACCTACATAAATATTTTTATAAAACATGCGGAGGTACTGTGTGTCTTTCTCTTACATAGTCCCTCGCCAGTGTTAATAATAAAAAAAAAATCTCTGAATTCATAGATTTTGTCCGGCAGCTATCCGACTATTAACTTAGCTCAGTCGCGGTTAACTCATATAATTGGAATAATATGCATGTGATACCTTCAAGCCATAACACTGATTCAAATTTTTGGTTTTTAGAATTTTATTAACCTAGCCCGATGGAGTCTGGAACCCTAAATTTTTATATTTCTCGAATAACTCTTTTATTTTACTTCGTTTCGGATACGATGAGTAAAAACATGGCGCATGTGCAAATGCGAGCGAGAAAAAAGATCGTGCTGTGCAAGTGGCGAAACCGCATGCGACAATCTAGGAGCGTGAGTGCCTCAGTCGCGGCGGAACATCGCCGAGTTCACACGTCATTTACGCGTCATATTGATTAGTAAAAAAATACAAATTATCGACCAAAATATAAACATATGATGAATAACTATTTTTATCCTTAGATAAATCCGTTTTTAAAACAAATGTCAAGGTATTGTTCGAAGAATTTATCAATATCTTGACTTGAAATGTTTGGGGTATATTTTCATACATAATATGGGCTAAAGCCGTTGGTTTCGAGCCACGGTGACGAATCGGTTAAAAAAATATTTTTCAATTATTTAATAAAAGATTATCTTATTTAAAAACATGTTTTAACACCCAATTTTATATTTTTAGTAAGCCAACTGTGAATAACTAGCATACGTTATAAAAATAATACATGATCGATTTTTTTGTTGGTTATCCTCAGGTGTATATATTAATAGTACAGAGCCCGTCAAATCCCCAATAACGTTTGATCAATAATGGCCGTAAATTTGATTTGCGCCGCGTTCATTCACTGGAAAAAATAAAATTTATTCCAAATTACTGCGGCAATATCTCACGGAGTCCGCAATCGAGTTATATTAATAACATTTCGAGCTCGAAAACAGCATTATACGGTGGATCGTTTAAGCATCTTTCGCAAAGACAATATTTCTCCGCGCCGGGGCGCCCCGGGCGACTGTCTCCGACTCCCCCCTGTTAATCAATCACCCGGCTAAGCGCAGGTGGGGAACGTGCGAGCCGGTTTGATTCCTCTCGCCATTTAGCGGAGCCTCTTCGGGTCAACCCAGCCCCGACAATGGTGGACCGCGTACGACACGATCGCGAACCATTTATATGGAAATTTGAATCGTGCCGATAAGATTAACGACTCTGTTCGCTTTCCGCGCCCCTCTTTCACTTTTTATTCGGAAATAACGAGGGATTCTTCATGAATCTGAAATGCTGAATGAGGGATGTGCCGGCGGAGGAGGGGCGGCTGCCACATTTTCAGATGTAAGGTTATAATTTATCGCGTGAACGATCAATCGGCGGAGTACAAGCGAGCGAAATTGGTACTAATGACCTGGCTTCGTTTGTCCTAAGAGGGTTCAGTGGTTTTACATGTGTTAAAAATCATGTTTTACTTATATTTTTATACAGTTTTTAATATAAGGCGTATTCAAAAGAATGGACGTGTTTTCATAGACCGTTTTTAGGGATTGTTACTCTTGGACCCCGTCATGTTTTGTGTTATTTTAGTGACCACACTTACCAAGAGTAAATTGTGATTCATAAAATTTCATGGATCAATTTTTACCAAATCAAGAATTTATGGGCCAAAATTATTATTATTTAAGTGGCCTTCTAACCCGAGGGGGGTGTTTGCCACCTGAAGGGCACTACTCGATCTCCAACAGAGACTCGTCCTGAGGCCAGAATTGCTCTGGTAGTCCTCCAGGCTATCTTGATTCTTCGAATACAGGTCAGGTTGCCAGCCATAACCCCGGGAAACGAGCTGTCAACGCACGGATTGTAACAATAATAATCGGACGTGGGTCGGGCTGAGTCGTATTTACTTTACTGTATGATGCTACAGACACCTCCAGTAGCAAATCCGTCACCGAATGAGCACGGAAAGTGGCCTGGGCTCCTCATAGTTCCGTAGAATCTACGAAATTATGATTATGACCAACCGCGATCGCGACCACGTCCAATACCGATACGTGACAACACTCGACTCAATGCCTTGAAATGATTTTAAATAAAAAAATACTACAATAGTAGAAGATCTAGAAAAAAGAAGCATCGTAAGACATTTGGTAAATTACTTAATCGAGAGTACGAGTACGAATTCTTGAACCCCTGAGAGTCGAAGAAGCGGTCCAGAAATTCACATATCTCGGATTACTTACTACAAATAATAATGATTAATTTGGAAGTACGAAGAGGAACCGTGCTGGCAAACCGGTGCTACTTTGGACTTATAACAAGACCTACGGTCAAGATTCCTCTTCAGGAAAACAAAAGTCAAGCTCTACATGACCCATATCAAACGGCATATCTCAAGGATATACCGGTCACAACTGTCGTCAGTGTGATCAGACACGTGTCAAGAATGCAGACAGTCAGCCACCAAAAAAGGCTTATGGTTAATAAGCCTTCTGTCCCTGGAGGAAAGGAAGACTGAGGTGGTTGGACTGTGTACAGAGGGATACTGCATCATTGAAACTTAGCGGAAGATGACGTCGACTTAGACCCCCTTATCCAAAGACTTATCCAAAGACACAAATTTTAAAAAACCAAAAAGGCCCGTGACTGTTGAGCGTCTAGGCCGAAATCCATGATGCTCATCGATTAGTCTACACTATGGTTAAATATGTATTAGATAATGGTTTACGATTTGGATTAACTCCATGTGCGACGTCCAAAGCGTATTACTATAAGAGGTTAAAAAATAGCCATGTAAAAATTAAGCAGAGCATTAACGATCGATTGTACTTCGCACGACTTTCTGAATTGTTGTGACCTCACAAAACCTTTGACCAATGATCGTTGAATATATTTAAAAAAAAAATTCAATTATTGGACGTCACTCGCTTTCGATATAAATTCGAAACGGAACTTTCTATTTACAAATTTCTCATGTCATAAACTACAGATTCCATGAAATTAAAAAATATCACTACATTCTCTCCACACGTTTTCCGCGGCGGGTAGAATTGAGCGGAAAATCTCTCAACAAATTGTCTATATCCCCCGGTCAGGGTCCCAGACCTGGGGTCCCATTTGACAAATTGACCAATAAACCTCTTCGACTCCCCCCTCTCCCCCACATCCCATCGCCGAGATACTCCCAGTTGCAATCTGGCACTTGACACAATTGGCCAACAACTCTCCCCAACATATCCTATTTCCATGCGAATCGAGACTGGCTCCGTTCTCACCTCGGATATCGAAATTCCATATGCTCGCGAAGATATTGTCTATCAGGAATTTTCAAATATAGAGCCTTGAGAAGCGAACGTTGAAATAGTTGAGATTTCACCGTATCGGAAAAATTACAAAATTCCGGCAGCGAGAAAACGTATAATATTTTCCGGCGAATTTAAATTCAAAGTTATCTTTGCCGGATGCTGCCGAGAAATATCCCCCGGTGTGATTTGAAAATGAATTTTCATTTTAGCATACTACACGTTTTATTATGTTTATTGGAAATTTATTACGCATTGTTTATCTAGGGGCATATAAGGGCATGATTAAAACATTAATGCTCTATGTAACTTATAGCAGTGGTCGCCTAACTCAATAAGGATGTGAGCTACTTTCGGAAGTTGAAATTTTAACCCTTTAATCGCCAAGCCAGTT
>JAGXCT010031686.1:0-11552 GCA_022495035.1 Philopotamus ludificatus
AATATAAATATCAATCCAACTGAAATAATATTAAAAATTAACCAGTGTCGTGGTTTAACACTTGGGCGAATTTATATAAGACTTTGATGGGCCACGCATTTATCAATTGTGTAAATTAATATTTGTAAATAAAAATCGGTTTCGACGTTTTGATTTTATTTATTTAACGATTTGCAATGAATTCGTGCCAAATTCACATTTCTTTTTGGTCCAATTTTGTAAATTTATCTTCAAGAATATATTTTTGATAAAATTCGTGTATTTCATTCCCTTCAACCATGTTTTTTTTAAAGTTCGATTGCAAGTCTATAAGCTCCATTTATAAGTTTGGAAGAACTTAATCGATCTTTAAATCAAATAGAGTAAATTGTAGATTTTTTCTCATTTTTGAAATGATAGAAAATCTGTCATATTCGATGACTTTAATTAATTTTATGACTACATTGACATATTTCTACTATTATAGCCATTAACTGTTTAAAATAAAGGGCATTCTTTGTCAGTATTTATTTTTCATAAAGCTTACATTTTGTTAAGCTTTTATATTCTGATAACAATCTGTAATTAATTTTTAGGTTGTAGGCCTTGCAGATTCTGATTAAATTAATTATTTTCATTATTATATCTGTTTAAAAATATAAATCTAGAAGCCATTGTTTATCGTTAAATATAATATATATCATTGCCATTTTTTTTATAAAAATCGCAATTTCCTGCCTTAATTTTCAAAATATTAATATTTTTTATTTTTTATTTTATCAATAACAAAATGCAAAATATTTAGAAAGTTGGAAACCTAAGGAGAGCAACACAAAATCATAAATTGGGCCACAAGTGGCCCGCGGGCCGCCACTTGGGCGGCCTTGGCTGTTCTAGTGTGTACTAGCAAATAACACATGATATGATGCAGGATCGCTTATGGGCTTAGTCCTTTTGTTGTCCAAGGTTATAACAGCACATAAGGAATATTTTTTTAATAAAATAAATTATACACAGACAGTTTATTATACAAGGATTGTGAAAAAATCATTTTAAAATGCGATAAGCGTTTAAAAAATGGTTAACATAAATTTATCAAAAAATAATACCAAAGAACTAAAATCTATTAAATTTTTTAGACATTATTGTGTTCAATAATGTGTCACTATATTTTTCTATATTCAAAAAATATGTATTTTCTACGAAAAAACATTGTGGATCCAGTGTCTCACTTTTCAGTGAGACACTGGATGAGATGCAGCAATTAAAGGGTTAAACTTCCGCGGTACACTTCATAACCAGCATCAAGTTATGTCGCTTAAGATTACCGGTTTTCTCTGCCAGTTTGTTGGCTTTAGAGTCCTGGAATATTATACAGTAGATAATACAAAGATTAAGAACAAAATGAACGATTTTTCGAAACGATTGGAAGGATCATCCCATAGAAAAATTCATGCCAAAATCATGATTTTCAGGTATGAGGCACCAATTAGGAATCATTATTATTATTTCTGTGACACATCGTTAAAAGTCCCTTATTTAATTTATTTCGTTATCACCATTACTTAATTTATATGATTTGATTAAAAAAAAATATATATAAATCCTAGAAATTATTAATAAAAGCATATTTTTATGAAATTTATCTTGTTATTTAACGTCATTTAATATTTAATTATATAACGAAACGTATTGACTTATATTAATATTTTAATTAATTATATTAAAACAAGTATAATTAATCTTCATTATTAAATATGGCAAAATATGTATAACACAAAGTTTACATATACTAATAATAATTAATAATACTACGTATTAATTCTACTAATATATTATTATTATCATAAATGTTACATTTAAATAAATAGAAAAATGTGATTATTATTCATTTTTCTTATTATACGGCAATCACTATTTCCTTTTGAGATTTATTCAAGACTTAAGGGTAAACCGTAACAAGATTATCTAAATGTATTTTAAATTAATAAATATTTAATATGAAAATTTCAGTAAATAGAATATTATTGACGTAATAAATACAAATCTATTGTAAAATGA
Organism: Philopotamus ludificatus; assembly: GCA_022495035.1. Taxonomy (NCBI): domain Eukaryota; kingdom Metazoa; phylum Arthropoda; class Insecta; order Trichoptera; family Philopotamidae; genus Philopotamus; species Philopotamus ludificatus. The sequence continues at coordinate 2,041 of JAGXCT010031686.1, forward strand.
TAGTGTTTCACAATGAAACTATTTTCGTTGAATCCTGTTGAATATTCAATACGGGTAGACACGGTTTCATCCGTTTAGCCAGGGGTTTCCAATTCAAACCGATCCGCTGCCGACAATGCGATCCGAAAATATCGTCCCTCAACAACCGGCACGAATATTTTATTCATATCTTGTAGCTAAACATGCGATGCGTGGCGTATTAAAAATGGTGTCCTTTACAAATGAAAAAAAATGTGATATTGTATCGGAACATGTCAGTAAACACGTCTAACGTGGGCCCGGCTTATCCTGGGGAGCAAGCCAATCCCACATACACTTTTATCCCGGCGTGGCATCTGGATGAGTACGCGCCTAGTGAGAGGGGAGTGCGATAAGTAGAAGTGTATGAATGAGGTACGAAAGGAAATTGCTTTCTATGTTGTGAATTTATTCGAAAATTTAACTTTTCATGTACATATCTAACAAAATTTTGTATATGTACCTAACTCTGTATTGCACGATGGATTTGTTTAAAAAAATGTCGTTTAAAAATCATCCGTAAAATATATTTTATCTAACCGATAAAGAAAGTTAATACCAAGACATGTCAACCTTCTGACGAAATCTATGAATTCTAGGAGTTCTTTATAACATTGAACAGGGGAAAATCTATCTGTGAGAGACTCAACGCTCCCGAATTTATAGGTAGTGGCGCTTTGTAATTTATCTGTCATCACTTAAAAATGTATAAGTGATAAATACTGATGTTATATGAACTATATCAACATCAGGATTTTTTTGTGTTTAAGTTTTAGTACTTCTAAATATGTATTCGAGTATTAAATGCTGTGATAGCTCTTTCATTAGTTCTCCAAACTTTCAATAACGTAGTCCTTTTATGAGAAAATAGTTTCTTTGTGTACTAAAAAGTTAGAAATTTAGTAAAGCTCTTTATAATTATAACTTTTTTACCATAGCGGATGTTTTCACTTTTTTGTTAGACTATGTTGTGTTAAAACCGTGTAAAAAATTCAATGGAGATTTTAAATCAAATTTATAGAAATTTAAGTATTTGTTAATAATTATCGGTAATTTGCGATTCGTTATATTTTATTACTATTTAATATATATTAAAAAACTAAGCATTGATTTTTAAATTTTGTTGGTATACTTCTTCTTGACGTATTTTTAATATTAATAGCTATATTGGATGCTTACTTTAATGTTATCTGTTGAAAAGGTTTTATGTATATATTATAATTCAATTTTTATAATGTAAATATGGGAAGATTTTTTGGTCAAAAACAGCATCACTATGATGCTCTTTTCTCCGTATTCACAGACATAGACATCTGCGATTTCTAAAGATGAAAAATAATATTAGATGACGACGGTTTGTCAATATTTAAAAGAGAAAAATTGGGTAACACAAATTCGTTGAAGATATAAAAAGCGCTGGCATAAATGAATGATGTATCTGAGGGTGACAGCTGTAAAAGCTTAAAAGGAACAGAATTATTATCGATGAATACCCTAGTCATAATTTATAATATTTTTATTTTTTTGGGAGTTAAAAAGTTATAGTTTTTTAAGACTAATCTATTTTAAATTGAATATTTCACTTTGGAATCTCGTTTTTATTTGGCCAAAAATCGCTATTTTCGTATAACTTTTACAGTCTCATTTTGTTTTAGTGCTTAGGTACTCGGTTATATTTAAAATTCGAATTAAAATAGAATATAAAATTTGTTCCGTGCTTTCAAATATCGAGTGTTGTCGCGTGCCGGTATTAGACGTGGTGGCGATGGCGGTTGGGCATAATCGTAGTTTCGTAGATTCTACGGAGCTATGAGGAGCCAGGCCGCTATCCAGGCCAATTCGGTGACGTGTGTGTGTTGCAGCAGGATAGCACCTGGATCAGACGTAAATTAAATACGAATTGGCCATAACCTCGTCTAATTATTATTGTTACAATCCGCGCGTGACAGCTCGATTCCGGGCTTTGGCTGGCGACCTGACCCGTATTCGAAGAGCCTAGATAACCTGGAGAACGTCTGTCTACAGTCATGACATCATGATTGAGACGGAGGTGTCCTCCAGGTGGCAAAGACCCGCCCCAGGGTTATAAGGCCACTATTTAGTTTAGTTTAGTTTTCAAATACTATTACCGCAAAAACCTTATACTAATTTTTAAAAAAAAAAAAGCAAATTGATAGCTAAGAACTAATTTCTGACACATAATTTTTTCTTGAAAAAATTAGGTGTATCTTGACTCTAATGAGATTATCCAAAGTTATGAAAATCGCTGATATAATTAGACGGATCGTCATATTCACAGAAACCTGTCCTACTAAGAACTCTGCGATGAAGAAAGGGTAAACTTGATTAATTTTATTCTAACAAAATAATATGCTATAAGATACATTAAAGGCCTTAAAGCAATTAAAGATGTACAAGAAGAAAATTCCAATCGATTTAAATCATCAAAATACCTTTTTGTAAAAAATGTACCAATCCGATTTGCATGATTTTCTTAGTAAAAAATAATTAATAACTTGATATCATTCGATGTAACTAGTGCTGTATTCTATAAATATTTTGTTGAGAGTTTTAATTTTTATCACAATACATTTTTCAGTGATTGTATTACGTTTTGGATCAAATGGTGATTTTTGACGCCGCCAAATGAGAATTTCTTTTAAATTTATATTTGCATTATACTTCGTTCGATACAGCAAATGTTAGGCTTTCAAAGAAAAAGATGATATTTACATCTGTTAGGTACTAAGATCCAATAAGAGTATTTTAATATAGATTAATTGGTAAAAAAATTGTGTAGTAAAATATTTTATATCAGTAATATTATATTACTTAAATTGTTTATGTAAATATGTAAACGTATCTGTTCATGAATAAATTGATGACCCACATAAAAATATTCGATACAAAATGCACTGTAACAATGTATCCCCAAACCGCAGAAGTGCTTTTTAAAATGTATATTTCCTGTCTAAAATATTCCGAAACATTGTATCGTCGGCGAGTGTTTCTTGGCTTTTTACTGCATTTCTTTGGCGCTGAGGGAATACGTAATTGCCTATAAAATATTTTCCAAAAATTAAGAGGAGACGCTTTTAAATATGCAGTTTTAAACGGAGGAATTATTAACGAGACCCTCTTGTACGTGTCAGCGTTTATTTGTCGCACAAGCGAATATTCGCCCGTATAATTTTATTTTTGATCTTCGCATATCTTCCTGCAATTCATCATTCCGATGAAATAATTTTAGAATAAATTTATCAAACGAAATATAATATATATATAAATATAAATATAAATATATAAAATTGTTGAACAGAGAGCAGACGCGTGTGTGCAAAATTTATTTTACAACTATAGTTTTTTAAAATATTTTTTAATTATAAATTCGCTTAAAAAAATACGTTCAACACTTGCAAAGACGCTAAATAACCCAATTTGGCAATGTCTGAAGATTTACTCCACCCCAAAGTGGATATAAACTTTGTTTTTTTAAGCAAATTTGCAGTAATTAGAGTTTGCCTACCGTTGGCTTCTTTGTGTTAATGTTTCCTTAAGAGCTGTTGTTCACTTCAAACTTCGCTACCAATAGCCTGAAAGTTTCGCATTTACTTCGCTACCGCAATTTTCATCTCCCCGGGTTAAGAATAAACTGATATTATATAATAGTAAAAGTTTCAGACGCTGCGTGTGTTTGTACGTATTAAATCATGTTCTATTATGACATTTAATATTTTTTTCTTCGATAATGGATGCCGTCAATTACACTCTTTAGGGGTATTTCAAGGATTTTTCAGTAATTGTGTTGGATTTTAATTTGGTACGGCGTCGGGACGTGTCACTCGAAGATGTCACGCCACTCAAAATCGTTACAGGAATTATTATAATTAATTATGTTACGGGATTAATAATTTATTTCGGGTATTTGCTCAGATTTAATATTTAACCTTTATTGGTCTATATATCTGTGTGCTTTGTGCGGTTCCCTGCTCAAATTGAAAATAATTCGAGCGTATGGCTATTCGTGTTGTTTTGTGTTGATAGAAAGCAATGCCTTCTTTAATTATGAATTGTATTGTTATCGGTTGTGGTCTTTGTGTTTCTCGCGTTTATTTTTTAGAGAAAAGCTTTCTTCTTTCGATTTAAATTATTTTAACTCGAGAAACCGTTAAAATATTATTTTTAGAACTATAAAAATCGTATGTTTGTATTAAAAGTTATAAATGATGATTATATTTTAATTATAAAACAAAATTTGTTGTTATTTTAACACGTTGCGGTCCGGTGGACTCGAAAACGCGTACTCGCGGGCCAACGTACGGGGGACGCGTTTTCGAGTCCTCGTTGGCGCTGATGTTTACGGAGTGTTATTACACTACATGGATACGCAGACCACACTTTGAGAAGTTTTGAACTATTATTTTTTTTACATAGAGATAACCTTTCTGAACACAACAAAAAAAATAAGCACAACTTATATAAAAAAAAATGTTCAAAAAGTTTTATTTACGTATGTTGTTAATTTAACAAAGTTAATAAACACTGATTCTAAATATAATACTTATATAAACACTGATTCTAAATATAATTAATATAAAAATAATCTATACAACATTACATTTAATACAATATTCGGTCCGAAGATTTTTAATTAATAAGTTCGTTTATGTATAAATGGATAAATATTTTTTTTATACAATTCTTAGAAATGCTCTCGTAAGGACATATGATATTTAATTGGAAAACGAATAACTTCTTATTTTTTTAGTTTATATTGTATGTCTATAACTCAGGAAATAAAATATTTCTTTTTAAAATTTAAAAGTAAATGGTAAAAAGAAAAACTATTGAGTGCTCCTCATAAATTTACATTTTCCATAATTTAAATGAATAAATTTTGGCTTTAGTATGCAGCTTAGCGTATCGATGCTGCCTAAATATACGGTATACCGTATCGATTCTACTTTAATATGCGGTCTACCGTAACGGTTCTACTTTAGTATGCTATAAAAACTCGTTCTAATACGCCATAAGTCCAAATACGTACACGAATGCAACTGCAAATACTTTTGTTAAAGTAATTTCGATAAACATTTTGAAAAATTGCTTTTATTTTGTTAATGGAGTTATAATCATGTCAAAATAGATAGTTGGATGTCAAAATTCTTATGTTGAAGTAAATGAGTGGTGTTTCAATTGATTTGTGATTAAGTGTTAGAAAAAATAAGGTTTTTGGCATTCCTGAAAGGCATACATGCGGCTTATATATCATAATAATTAATAATACAAATAAAATTGTTTGTGTTTTTTTTTAAATTTAACAAATAATTTATGTATACGCATTTAAAACAAGACCGTATACTAAATCTAAACAAAAATATTTTCATTACATTATAAAAAAGTAATTAAAACTAGAATCTCCTTTTTTTACGCGATTTAGAAATAACACGGTTATATACAACAAAGAAAATAATGCTGATTTTTTAAATTTAGTAAACCAATCTTCAATTGTCTATGATTTTAATTTTTTACACGGTTTTTGGTAGAACGTACTTGCCGTGCATAAAAAAGACTTATCTAAAAATATTTTTTTAGAATATTATACTAATTAAATAGTCTTATTGTAAAATATAACACTACATAGATTTTAAAATGGTTATATTTATATTTATATCGCTCAACTTAAATTTAATAGTAAAATAATTAAAATATAATAGTATTTTAGTCCTCATAAATGTACTATATATTTTAAGTACTTTTATATAATCAAAAGTATTGTGTTTGAACATATATATGAATATTTTATAAATTCAAGGATGTTATATGAATTCTGTACTAATTAATTTTCATGTCGATGGTCAAGCGATTTAATATAGTCCTAATCCTAGGACAAGGAATTTTCTGAAGCATATTTGAAATCACAGGGCTAGAAAATGCGAAATTAAATTCGACTGTTTAAACGAATAGACTTAACCGCAGACCGTTGACCTCAGAACATCAAACGAGGATCGCATTTTCGGATATACATATCTACAGCACGGTTTTGCTTCTATATTAAAAAATGACGATATAAATATATATTTGTTTAAAAACAAATATAACGATATTTCATCACATACATCTCTTTGATTGCTCGTTATTTTTCTATAAAAATCGTATAATCTAGCTTTTTATCGTTTGGCGTATATAAATTTTAATCAAGCGTAAATTCTGTGGCGACACCGATATTTACCACCTCTCCTACTCCCCTTATCAACGTTTCGATAGAGCTGTATCTCAGCCGAGGGTAAATAGCCGAAGGTAGCGGCGGGCGAGGGTGGGGCGAAGGCCTATCCAGCTCCTGAACATCAATCACGGGTTCCGGCCGAGCGGAACCCACCCCCGCCGGCACGCACGGGGCGGCCCCACCACCACCCCCTTTGTTACTTTCGAATACATTGATGGCTCGGATTTACCGATCGCCCCGCTTATTCGAAATGTCCCGTGTATTTAGAAAATTTACGGACGCTATCCCGCAGCGTGTATAATTTATACGCGTGTTTATGGCGCGTTCAACTATTATCCGATACTTTATGATATTGCGCGGGAAAATTGAACGAATTTTCACTGCGTAATGCCCCGGATAAATATTTCCCGCCCTTAACTCGATCGATGCGTCGTCACTACTCCGACAATGACAGAACAAACGCTTACGGCGCAAACGACATCAAGCAACACCAGTCGACGATCGTCGATATCACGCTTATATTAATAATATAAACGAATGATATAAGGGTTAATTTTATAATTATTTTCTAAATTTAATATTATTACAGTAAAACCCGGTTTTAACATTTCTGATAGGGGCCAACAAAAAAAACGTAATTTAAGGATATAAATAAAATTTAAAAAATATTTTTTTATTAAGAGAACCATGCTAATCGAGGTAGTACATATATTTGTATTTTTTACTCAGCTCTTTCTCATAACTTGTATTATAAATAATAGCATCTTCTTTGATTGAAATTGGATAATTTAAGTTAGCTTCTTCGTCATTGGAGAAATCTTTGTCGGACAAATTTACTTGAAGATGACTATCCACTATTAATGGCACTGTGCTCCATAATATCTTATATCTTATCAACACCGGGAAAGTTTTTTAAATCTTTGTCGTGTGTGGGAAAAAAGGACTCTAAAAATTGTACAAAAATAGTGGGAAACTATGAATTCCAGACACGTAAAAATGGGATTACACTGTATTTGAAGTATTGTCTAAATATACTCTAAATGGTTCCGGAATAAATGTTTTATTATAATTATTTTTTACATTATTGTTACTATTCATATAAACAACGAGGTTTATAAAATATTAGGCAATACAATTTTAAAACCCTTTTTCAATCTTTTAAACATATTTTTATCAATATATAAAAAAAAATGTAATGTCTTTAATAACTTACAGTTTTGGTTATCCGGAAAACCCTTACGATAATATTATTAGCTATATATATTTATTCAATGTGTATTGTCAACAAATGAATATAGGAAAACGGTAAATAATTTACTATTAATCATCGTTTTTTTTATTATATACAAAATTAGGAATTATATCAATGTTTGCTTTTCTTAAATAATTCACCAAATATATTTATCAATATTTTTTATTATTTATAAAGTAAGATATTCATAAGCTAGTAATAATTTTAAAAATCACTTATATATTGTTATTGTATGTTTAAATACTTTATTTTTTTTTATAATATAAATGTTTTAACTAAGAAAATGGTCTAGAATTATTTTCAGATTAATGAACATAGGATAATATTCTCTTTTCTTTTACAATATTAAAACATAATTAGATTTGATCACATTGCAGATAAATTGTTTTGGTACAAATTCATATGTAATTGAACATCCTTAAATAATTACATTTGAACTTGTGTTGTTTAGAATACATTCGACCGACTGTACGCTTTTCACATTATCCATTTTTTTTTTCGTAAGATACGGCTTTATTGCTGAAATCTTATTTCTATAAAAAAATCTTGGTATGAATCATGTCGATAAAATAGTATTGCTCGTAGAATATACCTTAGTGTGGACTTAATAAGCATATTTAAACCTTGAACAATATTAGCAAGTTATCTAGAGATTCTCGCCAAAGGCGTTTGCTTAGCTTTCGTGTTTTTCCGTTATAGAGATTGTTTAAATTTGTATTTTAAACAAACGCAAATTATTCTTTGTAATTATTCCCCCCTTTCCTTGATTTTAAAATATTACATGTTTTTAAAATTATCTTAAAATATAACAAATAACTAATTAGACAAAAAAATTCTCTTTACAAACTCGTGTTACCTTCTATCTATTCATTTTTCTCAGCTAGTATTAAGTTATCCGAATCACATTTCGTTATGGTCTTGTAAAATTAATTTATGAATGATAAAAGTACGGTTCTACCGTTAATTGTACAAAAAGCGAGTCTCACTTGCCGCAGGCGTATTTAAGTCCGCATTTTCTTTGATCTGTTCCAGGATATGAAGAGGATTTCCTCGGTTCTGTTTCAACAATAGTGGAGCCGAGGCACGCGACCAAAACCAGACAGGTAATTATAGCTCAGCCGGTAAACCCTCCCCAGTACCCCCTCTCTCTATTCTTCCCCGACGTAATCACCTGTGCTCATTTGGTGCTGGCAAAACTAGCGTGCCAATTAACCTATTATTAGAAAAGTGAGATGTGCAGTTCGACTTAAATGTGAGTGACGTCACGGTGCTCAACGAGGACATGTATCATTTTGCGTAATCGCACGGATTCGCTCGCAATATCCCCGCGAATATATCAAATAAATTGCGACGCGGCGGGGATGACAACTTGCCGGATTTTGCGTAATTATCAGAGAACGGTCAGTGGGTCGATCATCCGAATTAAGCAGTGTCCGTAAGCTTCGTTGATTACGGTCGGTTAAACGGGTTCCGTCCTGGGACCCTATATATCATAATTGTATTAGCGGGAATCCGTAATCGCATCAAAGAGTCTGGACGAGCGGGCCAACTCTGGTCCCCCGGCACCGTTGTTAAACATTAGCAAAACATCGCATGACCTTCTTTGATTATTAGCAATGATAATGAACAATTTCTGTTAAATCCTTTCTTATAAAAAAAAACACTCTCATTAGCAAATCATTATGGTTGGAAAATCTATATTCAGATACTTTTAATAGCAGCACGTTTATATCAAACAATATGAGGGAATCTTAAAATCCTAACTACTCTTTACAAGATATATAATCTATTCTTTTCCAAAGTTCATGACAATTTAACAGTGATATATGACACAAAACAAGATTTTTTTTCTTTACACTTGTATTGGTTTTACAAGATTACTTCACCATACGATCCTAACAATTATGAGCTATTGACTAATCCAATCCCAATTTATATTTGTCAATGGATAATAAAGTCGATAAAAAATATATAAATGTTCCAATATTGGAACACCGGGCAAAAATGGGTGGTTAT
>JAGXCT010031688.1:0-14173 GCA_022495035.1 Philopotamus ludificatus
ATTTTTTAATATATATTAAATAAATAATTATAATTGAATATAACCGTGGCGAGGCGCACACGGACAAATACTTCTTTCGATGGCTCTGATTTCACCCCAACCCTGACGATATCATTACGGGCCAATCGTCGAGCTTTTTTCATCCCCGGGGCGGAGCCGCGAGCGAGCCCGCCCCTCTGGCCCCACCCACCCGCTAACACAATCGCCACTTTTTATCGCTACCTCGCGCGCTTTCCACGGATAATACACATCTTCATCATGCGACAATGTCTGCTCAATACACCGACCATGTCTGCTCGTTTGTGCGTGGGTGTGCGCGTGTGCGTATGTGTGTGTGCGAGTGGAGCATGGCTGACGTCTAAATTTGTTAATGAGGCCAAATTACGGAATGTTACTTAGAAAATTAAAAGGAATTTCCATGATTTTTCACAAAATGTTATTTAATTCCACTTATTATGTCTACATACATGCGTATGTACATACAAATAAAATTCATTATAATTATAAATGAATAAATCAATTAATAATGACAAACATTATCAAAATTTTATTTATTAAATTCATTTATGACTTTTTAAAATATTTTACCGTTAATTTATACATTATTTTAATTCATGCACCTGTTTTACTATTAACATTAAAGAAAATTGCGCAAAAATTAACACATGGCTCATAATAAATCATGAAAAATAATATAAATTAATTATTACAATCAATAAAATGAAACATTATGTAATATGTTTGGTTTGCAAATATTTGTAACGTTCATATTGTAAAATGAATATAATCGTTTTTCTCAAAATACAGATAGTGCCATTGAATTTCGCGATATTACAAAAAATATAACATTTTTCGTACGTTTTTGCTTACTTACTCAACTTTTTTTTATTGATCTGCTATATTGATCTTGACCAATTTCTTTTATACCATTAATCAAATTATTAATAAATCATTAAATGCATACAAAACGTTATAAGTTAAGAATTCTGTCAAATATTTTTTTGCATAACAAAGGTTGGGTATTTATTAAAACATTGGGCTTGAATTTAACACATTTGGATCTACTCTACAAATTATTATAAAAAAATGGGGACATGAAAAATGAACTCTTTGAAATTTTTGAGAAAAAAAATATTTATGCAAAATTATATTTCATGGCTCAATAATCCAATCCCTCTATTATCATTAATAGTAATAATTTATAATAATATCATGCACTCAACTACGGTCAAAAAAATAGTATATACCCTCATCTCATATATTTTCAACATAATAATATCCACAGTATTTAAATACAAGAGTACGACTTGTTTAATATGTTTGGGATTTGATAATAAAAAATACATGGGTTTTTTGTTATTCTCAAAATATATTATAAGCCCCTCCCTTTTATTCATTACTCCTACACCCAATAATGTGTATTCTACGCACACGTTTTTTTTTTTAACAATTTGTTTTGAATACATGATTATTTACGCATCAATTTATGTAAAAAGCCAGAAAGAAAAAATAAATTAAACCTTTTAATTTTTATTGCTTCTTCTCTTTCTTATTTTTTTTATTAGTTTCTCGATTTCGATATTACAAATATTTATTATTTTGAGAAAAGAAGAGGGGCTATTCAATTGTGACCTCCCCCCCCCTCAAAAGAACTACCCCATAATGTACATTCTACGCATATTATTCTTTTCTTATTAGCTTCTTGATAATCAATGTTACAATATTTATTATTTTTAGTAAAATTCTCCCGACGCCTTGCATCGTTTTGGCTTAAGGTAGCTACACGCCTGCATCCATGGATCGTGGTCTGCAGAACAATCAGTGCATATGGTTCGAAATATGACTATTAGGATAGCCACTTGCAAACATGCAATAGCTGGCGTTATTCATTTGTCAATTTAATTAAAGGAAGTTTTATTATGAAAAAAAAATCGTTTTGAGACCTGAACTTTGAGGTCCCTTGAATTAATGAGGCTCCAAGCGCGCGTCTTATGCGCCCACGAGGACGCACACTACGTGGGTCCATGATTTTTACAATCAAAATATTTATTTCTTCCTTTCATGTTTTATTTTTCATTTACGGGGGATAGGAAAAATAGCATAGAGCCATATACAGAAAATAAGCTACCAAAACTATTTCATCACAAAAGTATTTACAGTATTTTTTTTAAAAGTAAAAAATACCGAGCACACTAAAACACATAAAACCTTTTCAATAGCCAACAATTTAGTAAGCATCCAATATGCATACAAATGTCAAGAGAAATTTAAAATAAATCCTCATATTTTTTCATCAAACCGCGTATCTCAAAATAAAAAAAAATGATGTATCTTTTTAAATTTTAATTAAAAATATATATATAAATTCCATATGATAAAAACGCGTAAATCAAGGGATATATCTATACATATGTTTATATATTTCGTTAGGGTCAACTGAGGCGATCTGGTCACTCCGATCGTAATCTACAAAGCGCAGTCCTCCTCGAGAACGCCAGCCGGTCAGTGTTCATTATCAAAAATTCTACTAATGGCCGCTAATCCTTCCTTTTTAACAAAGGACACTTTGTGTCAATGTTTTAATGAACGTCCATCATTATCCCCTCTCTTTTAATTGCTACGGCCATCTCCCTAATAATAATAATGCTCATGATATTAATTTCATTGAACTATCTATAACAATCGGTGTTGCCATAAGAACCCTACTTACCTCCCCACACATTCAAATTCCCATTGTTCTAATTCGGCGTGGTAATTGTAAAAGAAGGTAATGTAGCGTGAAGATAGTGGTCGGGTCGGAGGAGACGGTGATGATGATAGCGAGTTCCATTAGCCGGAGGCTCATTGTGTGGCTCGGCGCCCACCTGAGGCCCACCGAGGCCCTCCCCAACCGCCCTTACATAATAATGTGGACCGGCCCCGTTTATATTACATTTTGTAACTCTGGCCCGGCTCTAATCGCATTCTTCAAATTATTACGTGATTAACTTTATTTTTATTACTTTAAATTTTAATTCAGAACATGTAGATTGGCGCGATCGTCCACTGAATGAACATTTGCATCAATCGGCATTCGAATTTTGGGATAGCCGATTTATTTATTCGAATCGGAGAATGAGAGTGATGATTCTTGCTGTGGATTTTATTTGCAAATGCAATTATTTAGTAATAAAATATATATATACATATAGGAGATAGAGAGAGAGACCAAAGGAGAGCTCCCCAATGCAAATTCCGGCTGCGAATATTATTCCCTTTGACGGGTTTTCGAGTGATGTAAACTTTTCATAATATTCTTTTGCTCTTTGGGCGTCGAGGCGCCGAATGATAAATTCCATTTATTAAACCGTGGCCGTATCTGTCATGATGATTAAATTCGGTTATAAGCAAATTATTAAACGCTGTTTATACACCTATATTATACAAATTTAATTTACAATGTCGCTTATTTTTATGAGTTTTCCCCACTTTGTCAAACAACAATAACGGGGGAAATGTACACGTGAATAAATTACCCCCAAAGTGGGGGAGCTTCAATAGCTTTAATTATATGGCAACATTCGCAGGCTACCGGCTGAGGCTGCGGAGACGACGACGCTTCTCAATCTGCGCAATAATATAATTATTTAAAATGTGCGGTTTTGTATTAAACACAACCTAGGGAATTGGACTAAAACTATCAGCTCGGCTCCCGGGCTTATGGCTAGCGACCTGACCCGTATTCGAAGAGCCAAGATAACCTGGACGACGACCGTCACTGTCCTGTCATCAGGGTTGAGACGGATGTGTCTCTGCTGGAGATCGCGTAGTGTCTTCCAGGTGGCAAAGACCCGCCTCAGGGGTAGAAGGCCACTTAAATAATATTTTTTTTTGAAAAACCTTTCTGGTTTTGAATCGAAATACTCGTTCAAGTGCTTTTCGACAGTTATATTTCGAAAACGTTTTTTTCTTAACCTCGCCCTACCGATGGGGTCCCAACTTTTTGATTTTTCTTGAATAAATCTTTTAGTGTAAATCCTATACATATGTCACAAACTTTTTGTATTAGTCAAAAAAAGTCTATAGAATAAATACAATAAAAAAATCATTGTGCTTTATTGTCTGCAATTACGAAAAAAATAAAAACAATATTTGCTTCTATTTTCACGGGAGCGATGTTTTTTCTGGCTCGCTAATGAAACCGTATTAATGACACGTGATCTGAGGTGGCTGCGTGCCGCAGTCTGCGGAGGGACATCGCCGAGTTCGCATGTTACTTACGCAGCATTTAAAATATCCAAAATATCGACGCAATTATGAAGCATATCGTGAATAACTCATTATATGCTTAGAATAATCCATTTAAAAATAATCCATGAAGAATTCTTCAATATATTGACTTAAAATGCTTGGAGTCCCTGAGAAACCCCCTTCGGACGAGGTTGTTTTCGAGCCGAGCCATGACGAGCAGCACGTGTCACTCGCACCCATATCATATTTTTTTTAGAGAAACTTACAGCATAAGTTAAAATAACAAAAAGATAGATACAATAGGCCAATTAAAAGTTTCTACAAGTACAAAAAGAATAATATAAAAGATTAAGTTAAGAAAACATGAAAATCAGAAGAAATGAAAGAAGAGAATAGAAAAAAAAATACAATACATAGAGATATTTCAATAAACATATTTATTTGCGATGAGATATCTTGTTGTTTTTATTTTTGTTTCGCAATTGCGAACAATAAAGGTCAATTATTATTTATAATATTTATTCTTTGGACTTTTTTAGACAGATGCAAAAAGTTTGTGACATATTGGATTTATACTAAAAGAGTTGATCGAGAAAAATCAAAAACTTAGGGTCCCCAATACCCCATCGGCACGGCAAAATATATATTTTTTTATTATTTATTAATACAATAGCACAATCTGTAAACTATTACAATATGTTGCTTTTAAGATATCAAATGTTCTGATTATTTTTAAACGCCTCTTCGTACTTGAGTTTTCCTTTCTCAGCTGTGATACCAGTTTATTGGGATGATTTTTTTAGTTTTTAATTTTATTTAACGGTTTAATGGTCCGTCTTCGAAGATTGCTGTGTCACAGATTTGAATACCAAATATGTCCAAATCGGGCGTAATATGGATTTATAGATAAGCAGATTATTATTTAGGGATAATTCTGAGTGTGGTCCAATGAGCCAGTGTAGATTTCGCAATTGTATCCCTAATTGCTTTCTCTTATTCATTATATGTTTTTTAAAAGTTTATTTTAAAAGTTTATACGGCGATCTAAACATATTCCTAGGTATTTAACTGAGTCTGTGGGAGAGTAGCTCAACATCGATGCTTACAGGAGGGCAGGTTCCCTTTCTTAGGGTAATGGACTGAATTGGTTTGATTTGGTATAATTTTCTACAGTTTTAGCCAACATTGAACACGTCGGACTTTCTTGAAACATTTCGAATGCTTTGTCGGGATCCTTGTGTGATGTCACTAAATAAAATTCAATAATTTTTGTTTTATGAAGATCCTAACAGTCTTCTCTGACGTGGATACCATCTGGTCAGTCTCGTTGACTGCATGAATTTTATGTTTAAAAACAGAGAAACAAAATCCGTGTTAAGACGAAAACAATTAAATTTAAAACCGTGTAAATGAAAGGATCAGTACATTTAGATTTTACCGAGAAAATGTTACAGTTGCAATATATTAGATTATAAAGTTAGTGCAAAAAATACTTATTCCTTTCTGAACCGCTTAAAAAGAAAATCATTTCCATGATTATAATTGTAATGTGGCTTAAATATTGCGATCGTATGAAAATTGATCAACATTTTAAGACTTTCAACATCTGAACAATTTGCATAATATACAACCACAATAACAACTTTCGTATTTCTGACAGTAAAATATTCCATAACGCGGATTAACAACAAAAAAATGAAATATTTACAAATACATTTTGGAAACTTTTCCTTCGCTCTGTTATGGAATTCCAAAAGGCGAAGCAGTGGTTTGTAGAAAACAAGTACATTGGCGTGCGCAAAAAAAATATCACGGCCAAATAAATACAAAAAAAAATATATATAAATAAAAATCAATTATTTATTATAATTAAATCAATAACAAAAATTTATATAAATATTTTGGAGGCGATTTTGTAACATTTGAGTTTTTTTTCAAACCTCGCATCTATAAAAAATAAATGATTTAAATTATTTTGCTGTCGAAAAATGTTTAAATATTATCACGAGTCGTCATAGATCACATTCGGTCGCATTAGAGACCCGGCTCGGAGGCCTGCAGGGGGGCATGCTCCCTCTCCCGGGTGGGGGCGAGGGGGCGGAGGTACCTCTTTTGATTCTACGCCGCCAGATTAATAGAAATACCTCACGTTCCCTCTACCAGTGAGGCATTGGGGGAGTGGCGACGAATGTGCATGTATTTGTATTTGTGCATACTAACACACACACACATTCGTATATTTCAAAATGATAACCTCTTCATAATTAATTATTTTTTCATGCTTTGAATCACATACTCATACAAATTAATATTATTCACACATATATATCATTAATTTAAACTGAAAAAAAAATACACGGAAAAACTGATTTATAGTATTATATGTTTTCAGTTATTCTTCTTTTTCGGTGTTTTTTTTTTTATATATGAATATCTATTTTAAAATCCAATGCAAAATAAACACTACTCAGACAAGTGATCAACACCCCTTGGTTAATTTTGATGTTTACCTTTAACTAATAACATTAATTCCCTTTCAAAATTTCAAAAATAAAAACCCATCAATTTAAAACCTATCCCAAAACCATTTATTCTACCAAAATTCGTTCTCAACCAATTGTTTCCAGAAAAAAAATCCATAATTACCTCCTCTCACACCGTCTGAATGCACTCCTACCCTTTTGGTTTACTCACTTTACCCTCAAATCCATCGACGCTGGAAAGTAATCTTGATAATGAAAATTTATAGAGTACTCTAAAAACCATTTAAAATGTTAATAATTCTTTATCTAAAAGAAGTAGAACCGTAGTTTATATCTTTTTACAAAAAAAATGATATACATTTAGTGGAAAAATTCCTAAAAATGTGAATGTGGCATCTTATTAACAGTATCGTATTTTTTGTAGAGACACAACAAAATTGCTTTCCAGCTACGGTGTGATGGATTCTTTTTTCTATAACGAAAAGGAAAAGAGATCTAGCTTCACTCTTTCGGATGCTTGAACCAAGAAGGTTAAACACCAATTATATTTTTTTTCTTCTATGTTTTCTTAGGTTTTCCAAATCTAGAAGGAATTCCCATATTAATGATTTCTAAGATCAAGGGTTTTTCAACTGCGCTTATCAGATTTAAAAAGAAAAAGCATGGTGGTTTGCCTATTTCGACTTCATTTCTAAATTTGGGATCATGATCTGCTTAGTTTTAGTTCTTTTTCGTTTAGGATCTCTCCTCTTGAAATAGGGAAAAGTTCTGAATGTTCTCCATCCTAGTTCGATTCAACGTTTGAAATTGTAATGGCGTTTGGTTTTATACAGATGTATATAGTATCTAAGATATAAAAAGAATTCTTTCGCTTTCTCCAATTTGTTAATGTGATTTTTGTAGATTATGTTTTAAGATCGTGGATCGTGAGACGTGGAACTATACTTTTTTCCGCCTAGTGTCACATGGAGAACAAAAAATATAATAGACTTTCAATTATATGTTGGACATCTCACTGAAAGAAACAATAACTTGGAGAAACTCGTTGCGCTTGATAACGTACAAGAACGCAGGGTGAAGGGCAGGACTCCACCGTAGTAGCTCTGACTCAAGATGCAGAATGCAGAGGATCCTGGAAAGCCACAATCGAGAAGATTCCGTTCAAGAATGGTCACAGTTATATCATTAAGTAAAGAGCAACACTGCACGGGTCTTCTAAAACCCTTTGTAACCAAGATTACGATTTGATTAAACTCTTACAAACATATATAATACAAGATGCGTTACTTGGAGAAACTCTTACAAAATAAATTCAATAACACTAGTTGTGACATAGAAAATATCTAGCAAGAATCTCTAGAACCAGAGACGAGTGAACTATTAGAAATATATGAGTTGATGGTTATTTTATAAGATATTCGAAATGTCGATAAAGAGAAGATTAAGGAATGGTTGGAATGGACTTAGACATTGTGGCCAGATCTCGGGTGGCTCTCGAGGATGCATGCCGGCAAATAATGAGAGCAGCAATTGGCATGGGACTAAGGATCAACGAGACCACGACAAAATAAATGGATGAGGCCAGAGCTCTACAATAGGGTTGTTGCGCCTATGATGATGATGATGTGGATATTCTTCGAATCTCAGCCAACTAGAAAAGAACGAAAATGGGGATGCAAGCAAAGTAGAAGAAAGGATCTATCTTATTTATAACAACAAGACGCTGATTCCTCTTGGCAGATTATTATAGTATTTTTAAAAGATTCCTGTAAACAAGTCTAATTACTACTATCAGGTTGTTAAGAAAGTAATGTCATTTTTTCATAGGAAAATGAAAGACAATTTTCTTATTCTGGTCCATTCTGGTACAATACCTTTTGCCATCTTTCTGGCAGTAGCATGATTCCACCCTGATAAAATGTTTGTTCTTTGCTGAGAAAAAACTGATCATGGTGATTTTTGACCTCCTCATTTGAAGTAAAGGTTTTACCGTCTAAAAGAAAATATAGAGACCGGAACAAATAATAATCAAGAGGTGCCAGATTTGGAGAATATGGTGGGTATGGCAGTATATCCCATCCAAGCTGTAAAAGCTTTTGGCGAGTTAACAAACTTGTATGAGGTCTAGCATTATCTTGGTGGAACACTACACCTTTTTATTGATCAATTCTGACCTTTCTCTTTAAGTGAATCATTGAATTTGTTCAGCTGATGACAGTACACTTCATAATTGATCGTTGTGTTGTCCGGCAGAAGCTCAAGAAAATGATTCCTTTGAAATCCCACCAAACAGATAGCATCACGTTTTTTTTATGAATATCGGCTTTCGGAGTGCTTTGAGCCGGTTCATCTTTTTTACTCCATGATCTCTTGCGTTAAACATTGTTCTAGACAACTCATTTCTCGTCCCCAGTGATGATGCGCTTCAAATATGGATCATTTTCTTGACATTTGAGAAGCAAATCACAGACGTCAACGCGACGGCACAAATTTTTTTCCGTAAGAACATGAGGAACTCATATGTAGAGCTTTGAGATTAAACCTTGGCGTTTTAAATGATCATGAACGGTTGAATTCCATAAATTAAATCTCTAAGCGATCTCACGAGTTGTTATTCGCCGGTTTGCATCTATTAATGCCTTTATTGCGTCTTCAACTGGCTTTCGAGAACGTGGTGCATCTTCAACATCAAAATCCACAAATCCACAAAAAACTACTGCGTAGAATCGATCGGACTTTTCACAAGCAAGCCTTGCTATATCAGCTGTCAAAATATATAATGAATATGCGGCTTAAGTGTGAGGATGGTTGTGAAAAAGTACAATTAAGTCCTCTGTTGGGAACAAACGAAATTACTTTCCGAACAACCCAATAAATATATAATATTATGATAGTTTTAGGATTATCTATGCGACTCCTCCCCAACATTAGCTCGCATAATCTGGCGTTTACAATATTTAGTTTTATATGGTGCAATTAAATTGATCAATTGACACATGTAATTGCACCAGATTTGCGTCGAAGTGCCGTGCACAGTGTTATCGTTCCGATCTAGGGTGGGGTGGATGATCACCATAATAATCGGATTTGCAGTGGCTCCAGTTAAACACTACCCCTATTTTTAGGGTTGCCCGGGTCAATAAATTCACAAAGCGATTCTACTTGAAACGTCACGTTGCGCCAAACAGACGCCGGACCCTCCGCGAGCACGAAATAAAAAAAAACACACGAGGAATTTCAATTGAGCAACAAATCATCGTCGTATCAAAGGGTGATTGATATTTTTTTTCGCGATCCTTCATAAATTCGGCACGGGACACTGGATAATTAATTTTTGCAGCGGGGGCGAACGGTATTTTCATTTGGATGAAACGAAGAATTGTTAAGCGGAGTATGTGCGGTGCGCCGCAGAGAGTTCGGATGAATCTGCGGTAATATTTAGTTTTCAGCATTGTTATCTGCATACTTGTTAAGTTAATACATAATTTTCATAATAACATTTATCTAGTTCTCTTAAATCCTCTTCGTTTCAGAGCGCCATTCCGCAGTAACTTAAATGCTTATTTTTATTCATTAATATTCATTTTGTCTTTATTTCCTCAATGCTAGCAAATATCATTCTTTAATATATTTTTCATCTTCACAAATAAGGAGAATTCACGAGGGACCATATCCGACGAATACGGAAGCTGAGCTATCATAGCAGTGTTATTTTTACCATAAAATATCTTGATACTTCTGTGACAAGTGTACCAACACAACGACAAAAAATCTGTCATTTTTGTCAAACCTTTTATTTCATCACATCAATGTTTTCAAAATAAACTTAATTTCAAATGCTTGTAATTTAAGCCATACGTGATGATGATTCAGTTCGGAGGTAGAAAGGCGTCAAGGTATAACCATACTTCAACTTCTTGACAAGGAGAGGGAGCTTCATGACAACGTAAACAATCGTAAAATTGATTACAGTCAACGCGCCCTCCTATAACGTTTCCTTTAAATCGATGTTTTCCACAAAATGCTAATATGTTCAAGGTCTAATTACATATTTCGTAAATCTATAATACATTGCAGAGCGAAATAAAGGTCAATACTCATTGATTGACAAGGGATTTTATAGAAAACAACAATTAACCCTTTATAGGGCAAAGGCTGAAATTGGCTAATATATTAACCAGTAGCTTTAAGGTCTATATTTCCATGAGCGCAGTTGAAATGTTAACCTTAGTAACGTTATATGTTGTCGAGAACGCTTTTTGGTTAATTTATTGTTATTGACAATAAGTATTGTCAATAACAATAAAAAATAAAAAAATCCGAAATAATTAATTTGCCCTATAAAGGGTTAAGTTGAAACGTTATAGGAGGGGTGACTGTACTTTGGTGGACAAAATCATTCCATAATTCGTGAATCAATGTACAGTCAACCCTCCTATAACAGTTTCCTGTAAATCGCTGTTTTCTACAAAATTTTAATATTTTTAAGGTCAATTTAGGTATTTCGTTAATTTAGATAAATCTATAATACATTGCCGAGCGAAATAAAGGTTGACATGGAATTTTGTACAAGGCAGCGATTTAGAGGAGGCGCTATAGGAGGGCTGATTGTATCATCTTCTACAGATCATCATGCAGGCATAACCAGTGTTGAATTTCCCCTTATGCGCATAAAGCGCGCGTCTGGGCCCTCAATAATTCAGGGGGCCTCAAAGCTTAGCTCCAGAAAAGATTTTTTAATAAAAAAAATAATTAATAATTTAGAAATGTTCCCTAAATTGAATTGACAAATGAATAACACCAGCTATGACATGTTTTTTAGATGGCTACCTTAACGGTTATATTTCAAAACATATGCGCTGACTGTTTCGTAGACCATGATCCATTTATTAAGGCGCATCGCTACCTTAAAGCTAGATTATGCAATGCAACGCATACTACAAGGCAAGTAAATAAGACTTGGATGTTGGCATTCTTCATTAGCTCATCCATGTCTTGAGTCGAGTGTTGTCGCCTGCCGGTATCAGACGTGGTGGCAATTACGGTTGAGCACAATCATGGTTTCGTAGATTCTACGGAGCTATAAGAAGCCAGGCCGCTATCCAGGCCAATTCAGTGACATTATTATTGCTCAGGAGGTGCTTGTAGCATCGATCAGACCGTAAATTAAATGCAGGTGGCTAACCTCGTCTGATAATTATTATTTACAATCCGCGCGTGACAGCTCGGCTCCGAGCAATACAGCGACCTGACCCGTATTCGAAGAGCCAAGATAACCTGGAGAACGTCCATCACAGTCATGACATCATGGTTGAAACGGAGGTGTCCTCCAGGTGACAAAGACCCGCCTCAAGTTTATAAGGCCACGTAAATAAATGTCCGCAGTACACTTAACCCTTCTATAGCGCGCCCTGCTATAGAGCGGCATGTGCGGCACTCCCTCCTATAACGATTCTATCTAGATTGTCGTTTTCTACTAAACGCTAAATTTCCAAAGATCGAATTACATATTTTACACACTATAAAAATTATCCCCAAATTTTGTATTGGTGCCTAATCTTTAATGGGGCAGGTTTCTATAGCGTGTTCCTATATTTTTATCGGCGCTATAGGAATGTTGTCAGTATTTATTTGATTGTGTGCAAGACTGGTGTTCTCAAATATTTGCCCGTGCAATTAGTTTTAAAAATAATTCAAGGTGCTATAACACTACATGAATGACTTGGAAGTCAACAAAACATCTTCAAGGACCACTTGCGGATGGAAATCAATGAATCGTGAGGTTGATCACCATCATCGCCGATCCTGGTCTTCCTCCCTTCAACTGCCTGCGCTCCAACAGAGACGCGTCCGCTTTGTTTATGTAGCCAGGGTCTCGATTGTTGTCCTCCATGTTTATTAGCCTCTTCTAATCAAGTCGTCAGCCATGAGCTCAGAGCTTAGCAATTATCTGAGATGCATTACAAACAGTTTTTATGGACAAAAATTTCTCTAAAATAGATCCATTGCTGAATTTGTTTACCTTTGATTCCATTTTAGAATGTCCAGCATGGAGAATCCCGTAGTAGTTTTGAGAGTATCATTCGACCTGGTTGGTGAGCATTCGCAAGGTATTATTTCTTCTAAATTGTTCAGAAGGTAAGCTTTAAATTGCATGGTACTCTTCTAACTATTATATATTGATTAAATATTGTAGACATGCTACATAAAGTCCTGGATCTGAACTGTAGTTAGATCCTTGATGAACTTGTGTCTGATCAGAATTCTTTAATTGGAAAGAAACCGATGCATTTTTAATCAGTTCCTTTGTTCAATACATTTTTATATTATATTTTTATGACGCACCATTTTTTTTATCTGAAAAGCACATCGTCACGGTAGCCGTCGGCAGCCAGCTTCCCCGGCATGTCTCCTGCACCAGCCAGCCACTTGTCTCTGCAGTAATGAGCCCCCCTCATAGTTAGCGAGTGACAAATTGCCAATAAATAAATATACTAAAAGTTATTCCAGCTCGCTAACAATGGGAGCGAGGGGACAAGGCGCGCTAATCGAAACACAGGAATTCCAAATATTCCCCTATTAAAAATGCAATATGCTTCATTCCTTTGTGGTGCCCTCTTATGGGACACGTGGCCCCGGAGCGCGCTCCCTTTGTGTCCCTTCAACGACACACTAAATATTTTTATTGGATATTACCATCCCGGCTCTCTGTCATATTGTTTGTGACATCATTCTAGATGCTCGTAATCCATTGGCTTCGGTACGAGTCCGAAATACAATCTAAAATGTGTAATACAGATCATGTCTAATATTATTTGGATTTGAAATTGTTATTTTCAGACAAAATTTACATATTTATTTAATTAATTAATCGGTCTCTTTATTGTAATGGGGATTTAGTATAACCAACCTTAATGAATGAAAAGGAGTGATAGTAATTAAACTTATTTAAATTATAAGACATATTTCTGTCATTCTAATATTAGGCTCCTTTTAATTCTAAGGCAAATTTACTTATTTTCTTCTATAAATTCGTATTATTAATGGAATGGATAGCGAAAATCTAACCGATTTATTTGAATTATATTACGGTGAGTATCCAACAACTACAAAAATGATCATATTTATTATTTTTTCATTTCCTGTGGGAACGCATGTGATTCCTTCGGCTATTTTTTATATATGGACCACGATTTGTGTGATTTATTTTTTTACTATTAATATTTAGTATGAAATATTGTAGAATAAATAGACCAGAATGAACAAATTGAATAAATAAATATTTGATTATATTATCTGAAACATACAATACAGCTCAATTAATAATATAAACACTATATTGCTATATTTATATTTTCCTTATAAATTAGTACACGTAATTAGGCTTATTTATTATTAGCATTAATGATACAGTGTACTCTCGATTATCCGTGCATGGATTATCCGGTTTGCGGGTTATC
>JAGXCT010031689.1:0-11148 GCA_022495035.1 Philopotamus ludificatus
ATTTTTTTGAACCATCTTTGACATTTCCTGATGTTTAATGCATCTCCATAAACATTGAAAATATTTTTTGTTGCCTCCGTTGCGTTGTTTTTTATGTCAATATTAAAGGGACACGTAAAAAAATGTTTTTCCTACGCAAAACCAAGATTGGAGACTTCTCACGACACACAAACAATTCAAACACGTCTTTCTTAGTCAAAGGACTGAAGAAAACTATGGTTTCCGAAAATGCGACATTACATTTGGGTCCATCTAATATTAGAAGCGGACAGAACATAATGAACACTGTCTTAATGTACGTAGTCACTGACAAGATTAATAAATATAAATTTTATTTATATTCTCGCATATACACATATATTAATATATTACTATATAAAAATATATTTTTCCTTAATTTGCTTGGGGGTGCTGTTATGCGATTCCAGAGGCGGTGAGAGCAGCGACTCCTTCTGATTTCTGGCGGCTCAATGTGAGAGATTACGGTAGCTCCTTAATGTATATGGACGAGCCGCCTTTGCTTTTAAATATTTTTTTGAAATAGTAATAGATTACAATGTACATTTGATTTTTTGTATCATGTTTTAATTATCTGTAAAAGGTCATCTGGTGCATAGTGTAACAGTGACGATATATGTTAGAAAAGGACGGCAACAAAACAAATAATATTATAAAACAAAAACGCTTCTTTACTTTATAGTTGCTATCATCTGACACGATTTCAATAAAGTTTTTGTCATTTTACTTTTATAGATTGTACCAAATTAAATAATTAATGCCCGAATAAATAGATAGTGACATTATCTACAATTTATTATTTAATATATTCTCGATAAAGATATTTTAAGCATGCGTTGAATTGTAAAAGAATTTAAAGTTAAATTATTTATTACTTATTAATACGAAAAGTTACTTTATAAGCACATCTACTGCTGGAAAATAATTTAATTATATCTTTACTTGATAGTAGACGGTCTAATTCTCAAAGTCTTAATGTTTGTTTAGCAAATTGCAGGTAATTTGATGAGACAGTTGGTACGCTTTTCTCTGAGGCATTATTGCTTTCAGAGAAAAACATTTTTTTTGTTCATTAGACAATCGAATTAATCCAATAAAACAAGACAAATGATTCAAAATTATTTTATTTATATTAAAATCAGTACAGGTGTTTATTATCGTGTAGTCCAGATTTTAAATCGTATAAATTAATATTTACAAAATGTACACGACTAATCACATAGTATATTTTTCATCATAAAACATTAGTAACATACAAAATAACAAATCTACACCAGTGTTTCATATAAATGATGGCGAAACGAATTTTTATAATTATTGTTTATTACATCTAAGCACCTCTACTTCAACGACCCTTAGTTCTTGGACAATCAATAAATTATTCGAAAACAAACAAAAAAATGTATGTATGTAGATATGTAATTATTCGAATTTATATGAAGAATATTTTAATATATAAAAATACATATCGTTGTATGTTTCGGATTGATTTTATCGATCAAACAAAAAATCGTGCTAATACTCATAAGTGAAATCAAAAATCATATTTAAGACATTCCGATATAATCCTAATACCCAATTTCTTAGTTTTTTTTTTATTATTTATTTATTTATTTATTTAAATAATGATAATTAATTAATTCGCTATGATATTCTTTTATCAGATGATATGGTTATAGTATTTTTTTTTCAAGTCCAAGAGTTAGGCTCATTAGACACACGATTCCGGAAGTCTTGTATCTAATATTTTTTCTTTGAATGCTTGAACATTGAGGGCGGTATCTGGAGTGTAGTATGCTGCAAGAGCGGCAGGCGGTGGTCTTGTCAGATCTCCTGAACACGACCGGCCCACGGTTGAGCTGATAACCCCCGACGATACTCTGATGCCTCCCATGTCTTTAGAATTGGCTCCCCATGTTCTGGAGTAGAGCGGAGGCGGTTCTGAAAAATAAGTAAAAATAAATTATGATTTTTTTCTGAGGCCCAATATGATATCCGTAGATTTTTTATACGTTTTCTTGACAAGTGAGAAAAAAATGATAAAGTAATCCACGTAATCTAGGCTTTTCTTAGAAATTCCAATACAAACTGTCCTTTGTCGGGCGCGACCATCACTCGCATTCTGGTCAGAGTGATCAATTTCAATAAAAATGTCAGAAGGTGGTCGAGTCCCACGGTGTGGGGCTCCGCCCTACGTTTTATCCCCGATGGCACATTAAATTCGCATTTGCTTGATTTGTCTAAAGTTTTATCGCCAGCATCGATACGATATTTTCAATATCCATTAATACCAAACTATAATTTAATGGCTCAATAAATTGTATACACATAAAAGTCTAAAAACCAATTATGCATATTATTTCGATAATATTCGAATTATTTATACGGTTGAAAATTCTGGAGTTATTTAGTATTTTATTTTTAACATGTCATAAGAATTTATTATTATTACAAATATAAAAAAATACATAATATAATTTGTTTTAAATGACGAGTATATAAAATGTGAAACTTTTACCAGATATTTTTAACAAGGAGGTCTGTCTTCCTCATCTTCATTGGATAATGAGCTGTTGAATTTTATATATTTTATAATGTTACATCAAATGACTGAAGTAAAGTTTTGAATGGCGATTGTTGTCTAAGTAAACACATCACAAAATGTTTTTTCATCCGGGTAGATTCTAGCCATTTTAGTTTTCTTGATTCGGCAATTTCTTTATGTATAAATATTTTTAATAACAAATAAACTCTGGAAACTACGTGAAAATTAAAATACCGCAACCAGGGGTATTTTAAATAATATTATAAAATTTAAATTAAGATTGTATGTTGTTGTATAACGTCAACATATGAAATATAAATGTACATAATAAGCCGACCAACCAATTTAAAAAAAAAATAAAATTTAAAACTAAATATATACGACATATTGGAATTATATTCCAATTTTAATATTATTGTCTGAAATTATTCACGGTGTATTGCGTAAAATACACTGAAGGGAATTCAGGTTTATTTTTTAGGTTAATATTGTATCTGTAAGAATTACAACGCAAATAAATATAATGGATTAGTTTTACTCATATATCATAGTTGAAAAAATATAAGCACTAAGGTAATCATAAAATAAAATATAGGCAATAAACTCGTTATTAAATTTATATTTTAGTGAATGACCAACTAAACTCATTAGTGATTATATACTATTGACTTTAAAATTGAAGTATTATTACCTAAATTATTAGATTCAGGTAAAGTCAGTATTTATTAGATTTAATTAATTATTATTAATTAAATTATTAAATTAATTATAAAACAGTGGCCTTATAGCCCTGGGGCGGATCTTTGCCACCTGGAGGACACCTCCATCTCAGTCATGATGTCATGACCCGTAGACAGACGTTCTCCAGGTTATCTAGGCTCTTCGAATACGGGTCAGGTCGCTTTTGCTTTCTATAATATTACGAAAAATATACGGCTGATTCTTTTTTACACGGTTTTAAAATAAAATGATTGAAAAATTGGATTGATTCATTTTTTAGTGATGTTTTCTTTAACGAGTTTTAAAAAATAGAAAGAAATAAAAATACGTATTCATACAAAAAATCGTTGCTTGTCGTGTTCAATAATAAAAATATATATGTGATATTTGCCGTCCGCCTATTTTAACTGCTCGTTTGACATTTTTGTATGTCCATCTATAAATCATTCAAACAATAACAACAATATTAAAAATATCGCATTTGATTCTTTCAGGCGATACGAGATCGATCAAATTTGTTAAAACATCTATAAAAATTGTCATAAAAATCGATAAAATTAATTCAGCACTGACATGTCAGAAGACATAAGCTCCAAATACGACTAAACGTATTTCTCTATGTTAATTTTTCTACTATTATAGACATACGTATTGGCAAAAAAGATTTTTTAGCAAAAAAAAATTGAACCATGTCTTTAATTAAATATGATATCAGATCAAACCCTATTGACGTTGCTTATTCATTTTACCAATGAAAATATGTTTTATGTTTAGTAAAATAAAATGAATGGTACTCAAATTTCCCGAACGGAGATTCGACCAAAAATCGACACAGTGCAAAAGGAGTTAATATTTTCCTTATCTAAAAAAGTATTTTTTTGTTATACATAACTAGAACCTCTATTTTTAAACATGCTCACCTTTTATGCACGTTTGCCTTAGTTAGATAATCGGGCGTATACAAAAGTAAACGCATAAACTCGATGATAAATGTATCACTCATAGATGTATCATTTTTAATTATTGATTTAATAAATAAAATTATTTACCATAATTAGCTGGTATGACATCGGGATCCCGATCGTCCTGGGTCAGTTCAGTTGGTGCCTGTGTGTCTGGCGGTCTCATGACTGGGGGTAGTCTAGGGGTTGCCGCTGGTTCCGGTGGCCACAGCTTGTCATGCGAGGGTTGAGGCTCTCTGTTGTTGGAACGGGATTTGCGTATTCTAACCCCGACCAAAACCACCAATGCAATCAGCGACAACAAACCCCCGGCGATAGCGCCAAGCCATGGCGATAATGGGAGATCACCGCCGGATGCTGAAAAAAAAATACATAAGCCATTAAAATATAAAACGTATTCGTATAAGCTATCATCTATCTCACTCAAGAGAGTGTTATTTATTGGTATCGACGTGGTAAATACAATTTTTATATGGGAAAGATTTGCTAAGGGAAAAGGAAATGGTGAGTGGTATAGCATAGAGTGGAAAATTGTATATGTAAAATAGCGATAACTCATGTAGGTTTTTCTCTAAAACCCTATGATAGCATTTTATTTGTCAATTCATACAAATATTATTAATTGATTTAAAATTATTTTCTGTAATATTATGGTATAATAAAACTGCGGTATTATGCATATTTTTCTTAAATTAATCCATTATATGAAAATATGTTCAGCTTGTAAAAAATTTGGATATATTTATGCTGCAAAAAATTCCAGGGACTTAACATTTCCTCTTGATTAACCAATAAATCATCTCCACACCTCGGAGGCGCCTCAAGTTTTCTCCGAGTACGTGGAAGCAGATGCTCAGGTGCCAGGGGGCAAACACGGTCTATCTACTTGAATTTGTGGAATGCAATAGTTCACCTTTATATAATGCTGAAATATTTCAGGTCTTCTTTAAGAACCTCGTTATGGCAAGACGCGAGAGCTTGCGAAATAACTGGAGAGGCGAAAATACGAGCGACTTGTGGCCGGACGGGGTTACCCGACGCGAATGCGATTCCAAATACATATTATTATATTTAGATTTTACCTGAAAATATTATTTTGCAATACAATATATATAAAATCAATAACAGGCCGGTTTTTTTTCTTTTGCGAAATTGTGCCACGTCAAACAATGGATCGATGTATAAAAGAAATAATACCGAAAGGCGTCTTAATAAAGAAATGATTTCTCTTGAAGAGGTTATTTTCTCCACGTTTTAAGTGACATAATCGCGACAGGTGATGTACTCCCATCAAAACTTTGACCGCAGAAAATGTCAATTAAATGGAATAAAGATATTGAAACAAAAATATTGTATTTCAGTAAGAAAAATGTGTTGTATAGATAAATTAAAATATTATTATTTAATACGTTGCCGGCTGTGATTTCAGACAATCTTAAGACCCCATTCATTCGAGTGTTGTGGCTGAAAAAAGGGTTGGATGGAAGACAGTCGCACTCGAGACGGAACGACCGAGTCGAGAGATCTGACCGTTGCAAACCTCACTTCAAACCGAGCCCATCAATGCCGCAAAAAAATCTGAAAAATTCAATCTGCGCCATAAAAAAGTGCTGTTTGAAAAATGTCGAACAAAAAATCAGTCTATCACTGCAATAAAATTGTCGAATCGACGAGTGTGTGCACGGCCGCGTAGAACAAGTGATCCAATTGACGTTTCGCTTTTTCATCTGGCGTGTCAGTGTGACACACGTGACATGAATGAAAAATTCCTACCGGTAATTAAGGGCACACGCGGATAAGCCAATACTGAACAAAAACACGTGACGCCGAATTACGGAATGGTGCTCAACCTTTTAGTTTTGCCCTGTCGCATTCTGTAAATTGCCGAATTTTTAGAGCTCTCAATTACGCCTCTTTTCATCTTTGATATGAACAAAATAGCAATGGTTTGATTTATAAATATATAAAAAATTAAATGGGATTAAAATTATTAATTTAAAAGGATAATTAAAAATTATATTGTAATATTTCTGATAAAATATTTATTTCTAGCCAAAATGAGAACTGCGATTTAACTGATCTTAATGATCTTATTATTAACGTCTTATGGGATTACTAATTTTCTATTTGTTGAAATACACTTAAGATTTATTAGACCATCAAATAGGCGAAAATAAGATACTTTTTAGACATTATAGTACTTAGAATTGAATGTACGCCTAAACAACAAATGTCTGAAAGTCTGGTTTTTTAGGACAAGACAATCGGTTGATTTGAATCGTCTTAATAGATTCTTAAACTTAAGAATCTAGCGAGAACTAAAGAAAAAAATATAAAGAATGCTTCAAGTTACGAGATATCGTCGCTGAAAAAATTATTATTATTATATAGTTTATACTACTAAATTGTCGCTTTTTGCAGACTAACATGGAACGAAAAGTTTAAAGTAAACTGTGGCTAAGTACAAAGTCGCTTTTATGGTTCTGCAATAGTCGCTACTGGACCGCACTGAAAGACAAACAAGACTAGTAAATCTCACTGAAGTTATGAATAATACGATGACAGTGATAATTCATAGTAATATCACCTAAACTTTTTTTATTATAAAATATAGTTGCAAATAACTACAAATACCGGGGATGTAGATAAATGCTTATTTTAGGCAAACTATATGTATCATCTAACTTTAAATAATTAATGGGAATAAAATAACAGACTGAAACACGCTATTTTACACGGTTTTGAAACAACACGACCCTTTAAAATATACATATATTATATTTTTTCACAAATTATTTTTTCTAACACGATTTCTATTTATATTAGTGAAATTTATCAGTTAACAGCTGTTTTAATTCGCAAGGTTTCCTATTTGCGTAAAGTATGGAGCACCATTTTTTCATCGAAAATTCCAACCAAAAACGGAATTAAAAATTCCAAGAAAACCTGCAGAATTGTACGGCTGTGCATCAGTAATGTTTACTAGTGAACAACTAGTGAAACAAAAATACAGAGATGGAATAACAGAATTCCGAATAAGATAAGAAATTTCATAATACAAGGACAGTAATAAAAACCAAAAAGTCTCATAAAATGTTAACAGATTAGATTTTTTTAGTAAGTTAAATATGAATACTATTAGTATAAATCATTAACATTATTATTTCGTTTTTACCCTTTTTATAGTTGGGGAAATAATCTTCAATTATTCTATAAATTCCAATGTTTTTTAATGTAGCAACTTTTTAAAAAGAAAATTGTTTAGTGCTAATTTTTGAAGACGAGGAATATTGTCTAAAAAATCCAATGTATACCTAAACGTGTAAAAGTTATATTTAAAAATATATATCATCGTTATTTTGTCCCTTTCATAAATAAATTGCTATCTGAAGGAGCCTGCGGTGCTTGAAAACATAAAAGAAACCATCATTGCAACGACTTCGTTAAAAGCATGGAAAAAAAACTATCCGAATATTTTTTTTAAGCTTAAAATGTACTGATAAAATTATCGGTTTCCTTTGATTCTATCATGCAAACTAAAAGGTATTTTAAAAGAAATTTCAAAAAGGCATTAGTAACATTTATTGCAAATATTCTTTTAAAATTAAAAACAACAATTTAATCGTTTTTTTTCGAGGTACATGCTAATTATCGTGGCGCAATGTGTAATTATAGATAATTACTATTTTAAAAAGTGGAATAAGTCGAGGGTCAGCGTTTGAAAGCGACTGTGTATTTAATTATTTTTAATGTCTGTATTATGCATTATAAATTTCAGCAATGACCCAAATAGCGGTGTTTCACAATTTTTTTTTTCATACAATTTTATTCAACATTTGTCAGGGCTGAACAATCATCTTGTGCGTGACAAAGTGAGTTCAAATTACCGAGGGACTTAGATTACAGGAAGCACGGTTTACTGAAAATAAAACGTATTCATGAAAATTTTTCATGTATGAAGTGTGTGCGTGATTTTACGTCGGAATTTTCGCGAAAAATAAAGATGGAAAATCCCTCCGCCTCTCAACGCCTACCGCCAGACTTTAAATGAGTCTTATACACAAATTTGATAGAAGACGAGTGGAAATAAATTCCGCCGTAATATAAAGACACGTATTTTATATAATTTGTATTCTTTATGATATTAAACAATTAAAATCGTTTTCTTATAGGGATGTATGTAGAATAGAGGAGCTGACAATGTTTCAGCCGACTGGGGTTTAAGTAAGTGCTGTGCCACTAACGTAATCAAGCTAAGGTATCAAAGAGGAGTAAAGGACATGAAATATTATCTTCATTTAAGCGCTGAAATTTAATTGTAATTAACGATAAAGAATTCTGAGTCGAATGTAGAGAGACAGAGGAGCGATAGGGTTGAGAGCGGGCTCTCGCGAACCACATTTTGCGAAGTGCGCCGATGGGTAATCTTAAAGGGAAAACGTAATTAAGGTTTTGCCTTACAACCGTCGAGATTATGTATTTACAAACATGCCGTGACTTCCATTTCTGTGAGGTTAGAAACAAAAGGCTTTTCACGGCTTCTTGACTCCGGGAGTCGATTGTGAGCGGAGGCCATACCCTTGTACAGAACAGAGCTACACTGAAAAATGATAAGCTGTGTCGAATCAGACATAAACCTCTTATAAACAGTGGTGTTGAGTTTTAATGGTGTTTCAGAAATAACTGAGTGTGGGCGAAGAAAATTTTATTATACTTTACACTGTAAAATAAATAAAATTGATAAATATCGAGTTAAATGTGACCTACTGTACTACACAAAGCTTGAAACGTGTACATATGTATCGTATAAATATATATTTATTCGTCGGAAATACGAAGAAAAATCTCTCCCTACGTTTCCTAATACATATATATACGTTCGATAAAAATTCCCCCGAGTTATAAGAACGCCGATTTTAAATTCGGTTATTGCTCCTGTCGATTGTAGGCCGTATATCCCGATGCATTCGCCAAATAGAGAATTATTGCGATCAATTGATGGGAAAAAACTCGATTTCGATACGTATATATATTTTTTTTTCGGCAAGAAAGAGTTTTCTTTTTTTTTATCCGGAAAGCGTCGCCGAGTACAATCTATCTTCTGAAGGTTTCTCCGGTTCTTGTTCTTCTTTTATTCGTTTGTCGATGATGTCGAATGTTTTTATTCCGAGGAAGACGTCTCGTTTTATATTTATTTTTACTCTTGCGTACGCGTAGAGTGAGCGATAACAGCGGTTTAAATATTTATTATTAGAGTTTCACTAGAAATGAATATAGAGAATGTGTAGAAATAAAATACACGCCCGAGGAAAATAACAAAAGAATATATTTTCTTATAATCTTGATATTTTTCAATTAATAATAAAAAGTAAACTATTACGAAATTATTGAAAAAAAAAATGAGAATTGAGAAACAAAAACTTTATTCTACGAAGATATTTGTTCTGAATTATAAAAATATCAATCATTTCTACATGTACTTATTTTACAGGATATATAATAATTGTTAGCATTTTTTAGCGAATTTAATTTAATTTAGTATACATTTATAACAACGATTATTTCATGTTTAAAATACAAAAATTGAGAAAGTGAAGTACAATTAATAAACTTTAGAATTTTTAATTTTACTATCACATAGTTAGTTAGCTTAATATTAACTTTAGAAAGCAATATGATTTTTTTTATGATTCTTATAATTGTATTTGTAAATTAACACGAAATTAAATTAAATAAAAATTAATCAAAATTTCTAAGCATTTGTGGAAGTGAGAATCATGAATGAAATAATCAAAATTATGGTTCTATAATTATTAATATCATTCAAAACATAAAATCATATTTCATATAGGATGATTCTGATTTGAATGATGGCAAAAGGCAAAACTATATAAACCGAAAAAATCACGTATAGGAAAGGGCAGATTAGGGATCAAGTCGTTAATAATCTAGCTAAAGTTACAATTTTTGAAAAATCAAATTGTATTATTAAAAATCAAATATATTCTCAACTCTTTTTTAATAACAGAATATTTATAAATTTATTTTGTTTACTATTTACATATTTTTGAGAATTCATAATTTATATATTATGAATAAAAATATACTCGAATTAATTTAATACTACGATAATATTTCGACTGCATTTTTAAAATTGTACTTTAAAACCTTATATTAGCAAATAAAATATTATCAGATAATTAAAATTAAATATGTTATCTATTTTTCTTTTTGAATAAAATTTTGGCACAGAAATCCATGATTTTGACCACCGCTCGCAATACAAGTAATAATTGCGGTATGTAAGAAAGACACAATACAGTCAACCCTTCTATAACGTTCAGATAGGGACCACACTATAGAAAAAAACGCTTTATAAAGTTAGGCAACCATACAAAATTTAGGGTTAGGTTTTTTTTAACTTGCTTTGCGATTTGAAGCAAATCAAATACTTTTTTTATATTTTCAATGACCTTGCACGTGTTTTATTGGATAACTGTTTAATTGGTTTTTCAGCATAACACTTCTGGTATTCACAAACATGAATGGTAATATAGTTAGCTGGTAAAAAATGTCTTAAAGCAAAAATCTTTAAATGAGCTTGGGTTTTAGGGTAGAAATCATTATATTACTTTCATGATAAGTACGGTGAATGCATTTTAGGCTAAATTGACGTTCTGTATTACATACATCGATAATGAAGAAGCATAATTTATTACATTTCCCATTTTTTTTACGATGGAAATGCTTACATCTGTCATATGAACATATTGATTCATTACTGGAGAATTTAATACCAGATTTGAAGAATTACACTCATTGAAAACATTTCGTTATTAATCCTTACGAACCATTACGAGTAAAAAACCTGAAATTTAGGGAATGATAATAACTTTTCATTGC
>JAGXCT010031691.1:9168-38623 GCA_022495035.1 Philopotamus ludificatus
AATCAAAATATAGATTAAATTATTCAGATACCAAACGGCTAAAGAGATTAATTAATTTTAAATATCTGCGTGGGTTAAATGAGTTCTCGGAATTATTTTTTGAGTATAAATAATCCACTTAGTGCCGTTTCTCTAGAGCAAATCGTCACCGACATTAATTAGCGTCGTCCGTATCAAAGGAAGATTTATCGAGAAACATATTTCTACACATGAAACGAGCCGATGTCAAGTTCGCACTTATAATTCCACGTGCTCTACATTACACGATCATATATTAATATTATTATATTTTCGGCCGATTCCAGCGTTTAAGCGCTCTCGATTTGCACGGCTTCGCTGCGAGGGATGGATGCGTGCTTTCGATTTAACCGGTTCATTATTTGTTCGATGTATTTGTGTAATATCAGAATTTAATAAGGGTAAGAAGACAAAGCATCCGGGTCGAAGGAGTTAACACTTCTTCACCTACGCTCGACCCGAACGAGGCACGTGTGCCGCTCTGCTCCGTACTCTCGCAATTTATTAAATTGCTGAGCCTGTTCCGCCTTTGGCAATATTCGAAGAAGTTACTGCAAAATGAGATGTTCTCTGATGTACAGTGTGTTCCTGATATAATGGAGGAGGAGGCCACGGAAGCTCGACCTCTGTATAATGTCAAAATATTGTCAGATTAGCGATTTTTATTCACGTTTTAATTCTCTAGGCTTAAGATTAGCTTAACATTGAAATTAATTTACTTTAATTAGAATAATTAATTAAAACTAATCGATACACGTGTAAACGAGAGGTTGACGTCCTCTTTCAATAATCGAAATGTTTAATCGAGTAATAATAAGGCCGGATTTCAGGCCTTTAACCAATCATATAATCCATTTGCAAGTAAAAAAAATGCAATATGTTTAAATCAAATTTTAATATGAGGTATACTAATAGATAGGTTACATTAAATTTCCGTGTAAATCGAAATCATGTATATATAGACTAATAAATGCATAAAAATACAGTCAACCCTCGTATTGCACCTTTTGCTATAGATCGGTATGTGCGGCAGTACCTTCTATAATGCGTCCTTATATAAGTGTATATACGTGAAATTTTCAGGTTATGATCTACATAATCGAAGGTATAGACGTGTGATCTTCACTTTACATATTTCTGACTTCTGTGTGCCTGCCATCAAAACAAGACAACAAAATCGATTGAAATATGATAAAAATGAAACCCTATATACATGAGAAGATATCTGCTAACGAATAGAGAAATTTAAATATCGGCAATTTTTTTTTATATGATGTATTAGGCCCATGCTCTTTACGCCAAATAGCGTCAGCGGCTTCTAAAGTTTGGGGCAATTTTACGCCAAATGGAGTCAGCGGGTCTTAAAGTGTTAATTTCGTTTAATTACATAATACAATTAAAATCTAATCTAACTCCAAGTTTTGTAACGGTGCTTAGTATTATATAGAGCAAGCTTCTATAGCATGATGCTAATCTCGGCGTTATAAGAGGGTTGACAAAAATAACAATTACTTTTTAGTTAAAAGTCACGTTTTGTTCTGTCTGCAGCATTAAAAAATTAGTAATTATCTTGATTTATTTGGCTCATTATTAATCGATCCTTTACGGGGGCTCGAAAACAGTCATCCGAAGGGGTCTAATAGAGACCCCATGCATTTCTTGTCAAGATATTAATGAATTCTTCAACAATATTGTGAAACTTTTTTTAAATAGTTTCATAAAATTAAATATAATTCATGATATGGTTCATAATTTGGTCGATATTTTGGATTTTTTAACTAATCAATATGACACGTAAATGACTCGCGGCACGTGTCAATAGAACGTTTCACTCGCACTTGGCACATCAAAACGTGTGCGAGCTAGAAAAAACATCGCGTCCGTGACAACTGCATATTTGCGAATGTTGTTGATTTTTTATTTTTTCGCAATTGCGGACAATAAATGAATATGATTATTTATAATATTTATTCTTTAGATTTTTTTAGACAAATATAAAAAGTTTTATGACATGTAGGATTTATATTAAATTAGTAGGAGTTATTAGAGAAAAATCAAAAACGTGGGATCCCCAATAGGCACGGTTTAAGAAATGAGTATTTTTATTAAAAAAATAACATCATAATTTATTTCTCTGTAATTAAATAGCTGCGAATAGCCCAAGATTTATATTTTGCCAAACAGATATATCTACGA
Organism: Philopotamus ludificatus; assembly: GCA_022495035.1. Classification (NCBI taxonomy): domain Eukaryota; kingdom Metazoa; phylum Arthropoda; class Insecta; order Trichoptera; family Philopotamidae; genus Philopotamus; species Philopotamus ludificatus. Next base: position 11,383 of record JAGXCT010031691.1, read on the forward strand.
GGTGAATTCTCGTCTTCGTGGAGTTGTTTTCAGAGGACTAACATTGATGAAAGTACTATAGATTAAAATCAGGACTGTAAGAGGTAGTTTTTAACAACTCAAAGATTTTTTTCGCAAATCAATTACATGGAATACTGGAGAAGAATCGTCCAAGCAAGTGCCACGATCATTGTACATCTTTAACGAGATTTGGCATTCCCTCATAAAAATATTGAACTGCGAATCAAGAATAGACTTCTTTATATCTTCGCCATAGGTGAATCGTCTGCAGGAATGTTCAAGGGTTACTAAGCATGGAAAAGTCCGATGACACAGGATGAGAACTATATGGATGACGCTCTAACACAGCTCTGTGTAAACAGCATATATTATTTATTTTACGACATATTTTGATTTAAAAATACAACATTTTCTGGGGATTCCTTAGCTCTCCTTTATTTAGTAGTGCATCAAAGATTCTCCAAATATTTATTTAAATTCTTAATTTGGCCTTTCATTTAAAAAACTTCTCTTGAATTCCCGTGAATTTATTGTCGAAGTCTCGGATATTGGATATATGAAACATGCTGTATGTATCCGCCTCGCCTGATGCTGAAATATGTACTTAGTGAAATTCGCACTTGACAATCGGGCTAAACACGTCGAGTTTCAGGCTACGAAATCAAAAGTTGTCCCGGGTCGCATGTGGCGTAAGCTCGAAACGGAATTAAGATGGCCGCCACAATGGGCCCGAATGTGGAGTCCCCGGGTACTCCATGTTTCGATGATTGACAGACAGCCTTGTTAAAAGTTAGCAAACAAATTTCTTGTAAGGAAAGGCACCGTACTAAATCTTGTATATTCTTTGATGTATAATAAATAATGAGTCGCAGAAGCGGCCCGCGACTACTCAGCTCCCCCGGAGTACTTCCGTCGCGTGTCCGCTCCAAGGAGCAGGATACATATTTGATATCGCTCCGATGGTAACAAAACGGTCCACGTCGCCGAGACTTTATGCATGATTTGGCAGCGATTTCGATAATTTTATATTGACGAAAATTTTATTGTGTTTTATGAATCACGAGGATGTGTGCCACTGATTATGGAAATTTGATATATTTTAATTTCGTTTCTTTTTGGTACACACGCTTATCTTATATTAAGAGGATTATAGATTAGGATACGAGACGTGAACACTATTATCGGCGAACATGAAAAGATTGAAGATGGACAGGCACAATACAAACAACGCTAAAAAGCTTTTCCATAAGGAACGAGAACGTCTAGATGCCACGAAGCACTGAAAACTAGATTACTTCTACAACCAATACTAAGGGCAAGCGGTGGACCGGCCATGAAGTGGAAGAACTATTCATTTCGTAGAGGACAGGTATCAGTTCGCCATTACAATGGAGATGGATACAATATGTAGACGCCAATCTCCGAAATACGAATACGACACCCAAATAAGGAGAATATATTTATAGATGGAATCAGCTGAAAGAGCTCAGCTCTAAAATATTTCCATTGCCTCCGTTGGATGCTTTTGCTTATCCTCCAAATGATTTGGTGGATGATAAGCAGATAATGCCACCAATAAAAAAATGAGATTCAAGATATAGAATTAAGCTGAAACAAAAATATTGCATACATATTCTGTGATTTTGTGGACAAGAAAATGAATGTCCAAATATAGAAATATTCATACTCACCCACTAAAACTTCCATATTCTTCAGATTTCTGTCTTTTCCTCAGCTCTTAGTATTTTTTTGCTAAGATTTTATATGCCGGACACGTACAACGAAATTCATTTTAGAGTCTGCATACTAAGCTTCAATACGAAAGCTCTATTTTAAGATATTTTTGGAAACTGAAGAAATTAGAAATTTTCTTTCCCCAGGAAAAAAACTGTTTGAGCTTTATAAAGAGAAAAAAGCTGAAATATTTTACAAAAAATGTAGTAACAGAGTAAGTTACCTTAAAGAAAATGGATACCGACACAGTCGGAAGGGTGAAATCTGTTACCAACAGTGGTAGAAGATACATATCCAATGCCAGTAATAGCCAAGAGGGGAAACTCTTTACCAAAAAACCGCATACCAAGACGGTTTGGGTCTCCGCAGTATGGACACAAAATGGGAGCCCTCACGTCACGAGTTTCATTACCATTCGAGAGTCTGACATAAGCACAGCGAGTGAGTATCTCGTGGCTGGCAAATGATGATACATGGCCGATAGATACCGCTGAAATTAAAAAGACATTGGTGAAGTCCTTTGTAAAATCACGAGCTGCTTAATCATCGACAAAATGAATACCATCCTTTCAGAATAAGAATTACTCGATGATTCTCCGTTTTATATTAGGGGAACCCAAATGTACTGTCGTATTTAGTTAATGATACTAAAACTCATATTTCTAATCATTTATTAAACTTAATTATACAAATTACCAATATTTTCTATGACCTTTTGCCATCTATTAGGTCAATCTAAAATGCCTTTTTATAAAACTCTGCAATCGAAATAGTCTGATTTAATTTCATCTTTTGATTTAAAAAAAATCGTAATAATGCTCCAATGAGCGAAAGAGCCAGGTCTGAAGAATAAGCTGGATTTATTAAATCTGTCAAAACTAATGTTGCGACTCTTCTTTCTCCTTCAGTAACTCACAGATACCGCGCCTCATGGGTTTGTTTCTTTCAGTCTCAGACCCAAATGCTTTCTTTTTGAATCTTTCTTAATTTTTTCCGGTATCTTTGAGTTGCCAGCCATGAAGTACCGGCTTGGCTCGATAATTCTTCGATACTAAGAGTCTCTATAAACGTCGCAGATATTTTTTGTTGCCTCCGTTCCGTTTATTTTGGGGTGTAATTGAAACAGCTACGCAAATGTTCTTTCGAAGGACACGTCTCGGTCAATATTAAAGGGACACGTACATTTTTTTTTCTACGCAAAACGAAGATTGGACACTTCTCTCGACACGCAAACTATTCAAACACGTCTTTCTCAGTCAAAGGACTGAAGAAAACTAATCTGAAACTATGCTTTCCGAAGATGCGACATTACATTTAGGTCCATCTAATATATGATAGCTTCCTTTATATCCTTCATTTCACATTTATTCATTGATTGATTGAATATTAGTTCATTTTCGTGGAAAAAATACTATCAATGAATTGTAAGTTTTCAATCATTGGATGTCGATGCTCTGCAAAGAGCTAGATAATAAATTAAAGACGATGTTATATATTTTGAGACGATGTGGAGAACGGAACTATCGGCGGCATTTAGAGAGAGGGCGCCCGGTCCCAATGCAAATACACGTTCGTTATTATTTTAATAACAACGACTTCTGTACGTTCACTTCTGCATATCGCATTAATTCCTGCCGCTGAAATAAATTCTAATTTATTGTGACTTACTTCACTTTTTGTACTGCCTGCTGGAGGTTGGCTGCCATATTTCGGTATATGAGAATGATTTATGGAGCAAGAGTCGTTTATTTTGCGCGGAGAAACTCACACGGGAGTTTGCAAATGCAAATTTTTGAAAATTTTGGGGCGAAAAAATTGTTCATAGCTGAAATCGAGAAGACGAATCTGGCTTTAGACGATCGTATCGATTGTTTTGGGATGACGAATCCACTGCATCGGATGTAGGGGTTAAAGACAAATATGTAACATCACCCCCGGTGGATGCACGTGATGGTGAATAATGAAAGTCAGCAATAAGTGGAATTTTTGCAGACTGGGGAGATTCTAACGTGATCATTAATCAAGACAAATGATCTTAGCAATGTAGGAAAAAAACTGTATCTCATGGACCTATGTATATTAGATACATATGGTACTAATGCATATTGTCAGAGTTTTAGATTATTTAAAAAAAAAACGTATGCTTTATTTTAGATATAAAATGTTAAATATATATAAAAAATTCTGCATGATTGATAGAATTGAGTGAACTCATAATACAAAAGAAACGGGTTGACTTAGGTTCTTATTGCAATTTTTTAGGGTTTGAACTTAGGGCCACAATTTTCAATCGCTCAATGTCCGATGCCTGATCGATAGCCAACTTCTTGTATATATTGTTAGATAGCACAGTGTCTTAAAATGGCTAAAAATATAATTTTTCTTTAAATTTTTCGACGCGAATAACTAACTGGACAACCCAAGTAATTTCATTACGCCTTTCGTGTCGTCTTGCGGAATATACAAAGAATACCACTACCATCCCCCAACTAAATACATTATTTGTAACAGGGGTTCCGATAATGGATGTTCCGGTCCTTCTTTTCGGGGGGGAGGATGTCATCCCCTTGCGTCGGATTCTACATTTTTATACGCACCTCCTCCCCCTTTACTAGAGAAATGCATTTCCTTTAAGCCATCACTGAATTTAAATAATACTTTTTGTGTTAGTAATGTCATTTACCTGTCATATCATCCTATTAGGTTATATATATAATCAAAATCTATTATCGAATCGTGGATAAATCTGAAATTTTGAACGAATGAATTTTATCCCGAGATAATGATGCTCATTAGCCGAGGAAAAGTCTCATCATTAGCTCTCCTTTTGTGAAAAGCTGCCACTCTATCAGTCTTCTGTATTAGCAAGGGGGGTTAAATATTTTTTTTATTTTTGAGAATTCTTCAACCACAATATTTAAAGTAGAGTGTTCTCCCCGGAGTGTTTGCTACTTGAGCGCGGAGCAAATGATTCGTGAGGAGGGATCCACTTGAATTTTGATTCATTAATATTGCCGATCACGATCTTCAAGAATGATGCGATCAAACTCTGGAGAATGAAAAAAAAATGGGTCATTAAAAAGGTGTACAGGGATAAGATTGGTAATTGAAAAAGTTCACTCGTTCGACTTTAATCTAGAAATTAGTATCGCCTCGGCGTATTTTCCTATTGAAAATATATACATGTAACCCCATCCTCTTTCGCATTGTTACAGAAGCCACTATAAACAGACGGGCAGACAACTAGGAATTTTTATATTCGCCACGGCTATTATTCTGTAAAAGCGTTTTTGATTCAATTCCACTGTATACGTGTATACTTGTATATATGTATATATCCAAATATACACCCATACATACGTATTACGATACTCCTCCTACACTGCGTGTATCCGTTTTAACAATGACACTGTATATAATTCGCGTGGGACCTATAATGGCATTTGGGTGAAAAAACTATTAAAAATTTGATTTATATTTTAATCCAAATCCAGTGTCAAAGTCACGTTTATAATGTTTATTATTCTAATAATTCCTATGTATGTGGAAAATCTGAGGATGAGACATTTCTAAAAAAAAAATTATGTATGCATATGTATAATTCGAATAACCAACAAATTTATGCCAATAATAAAATTTCATTCATAAATAAATTGATAACATCATGCATCTAATAAATTTTATTATGACAAATGCATTGTATTAATAATTTATATATTATTCAGTGATTTATTCTCATTTTTGAGAGCTAAATACATCATTTTAGGATATAATCTCTTATATGTTTTATGTATTTCGTCCATTTTTCAATGGATTCACGATCAATTTAAGCTTTCACATCCCTTCAATTCAAAAATTAATATATAAATAAATATAATTTAGCTAAATACTGCTTTTTGATAAATGAGACATACCTCCTCTTCATTAGTCATAAATGTACTTATATTATAAGTTAATAATAGATTTTCATCCTAACATATATAATTCATAATTCTTATTCTCGACAGAAATAATTATTTATATGTTAATTTAAAAATCAGAAACTTTAACAAGGATTTAGATTTTGATTTTTTGACATAATTGTCCATGAATAAATAAGCTTTTGTAATTCTTTATTAAAAACTATCTATAGGAAATAGAAGGGATGTTTATTTAATGTTAGTATCTGTTCGATCTCCTAAAACAGTCATAAGAAATAGTATTTTAAAATATTTTATGAATTAACTTAACAGACTATAGTACACTCTTGATTATCCGGGCTAATGGTGGAGAGAATCCGCACGGATAATCTAAACACACGGATAATCCGATCTATTAATTTTTATTTTGTTTTAAAATATAAATACATTTCTAAAGGAGACTATTATTTTTACATCGTTAATTTTTAATAAGAAAATCTGTGATTTTCTTATTAAAGAGCTATTCATCATCATCATCATTCGCCAGCCACGAGATACTCACTCGCTGACTATATGGACGTTACCAGACTCTCGAATGGTAGCTCTTATATCTTTATATATGAATCCCCATTGATAGATGTTTCTCATGTTTGAGATTGGAAATAATTTCCATGGCTTTTGGGTTGAAAACTCGGATCTAACCATTTAATGTTTTTTATATACATTTTCAAAGCTTTGAAAATTTTCCATAAGCTCACGTATTTCAGATATTTTACTTGTTTCGCGCTTGTAAAACTTTCTTAGTTACTGACTTGCATCGCATTTAATCAAGTCGTTATCTTCGTAATAAAATTTTCTAGATTATTATAAATAAGTATAAATTAAATGAATTGTCATCAAAGTACTACCTAAAAACAACACTGATTTGTGTGACAACCTCTTACTTTTCAAAAAATCTCAATTTTCCAAGATTTTTCCATCAATCCATGCTCCTTTCTGGTTAATAAACATCAGAGAGATTTCTTATATCTGTCCTTTTAAATTATCTTGATTTTTTAGCTTTTCTTTTCACTGTTCGGGTACCAGATCCACATTCTTTGGAAAGCTTCGATGTAAATTCCCCTATTTCGAAACTTTTAATGTATGAATTGATTCGAAAAACCGGATAATCCGCTTTAAAGATTTAAAAAAAATACACACGAGGAAGCTTGAAGGGTGCGCCAGTTCAAAAATCAATCGGTTGATCCTGCAGGACTCAGTCAGTGGCCTGCAGGATGTCCTAAAGATAATTTATTAATTAGAATCTAAAAATCGTATTAATTTTTTCAAAAATGATTCCAGGGTTTTTATGATAAAAGTCGTTAATTTATTTAATATCTTAAAAGCAGCTATACATTGTCGAAGATTCATTTCAAGAAGCGATGATGCTCTCGTAGTTTAAACCTCAGTTCAAAATATTATTAAACGATAGTTTACGAAAGCTGTTAAAGAGATAGTCAAAATTAATTGAAAAGTTTTATTGAAAAATGATTTTTTTCAATTGATTGAAATAAATTATATCGTCATTGTGCGGATAATTTTTGACTCACCCTCGAATAAATATATCACGATGATTTCGACATCGATCAATTGCATCAATTGCCTTATTATTGAGTTATTAACGCCGGCCATATATCAATCGATAATTGTTCAATAATAAATATGACAATAATATTATATAATTTTTTTGGACACGTACCCAGCAGCCATATGTACCTAATTGACTTAGCAGCTGGTATTTAACGATGCACCATAAAACGCATAGCACCAATTAAGATAGCCCATCTGTGTTGATTGTCGTTGTTTTAATGCATTCGTACTGTTGGTATTGTATCAAAATTTCTCTGGTGTGTCGTCTCACTGCTTACACATTCCAATAAAACGAAGGGACAGAGTGTTGACGACATGGCAGAGGTCATCAAGCAGTACATCATTTCATTAGTCGGAGGGTATAACTGTCAAAGTGCAACTTTTCGGGTATTGTACGAGCAGATGCGAGTGTGTAATCCTATGAAATTATTTTTTTTATAAGAATATCTCTTTGGCATCGTCATTAAAAAGGAAGAACAGGATCGTTTCTGACCAACAAAGTGCACGCAATTAAAATCAATTGGTGGGATGTGTGTTAATTAAATACGTTCTACGACACATTGTGATTGTCATTTTATGACAATGGGGGTCAGTGGTTGTTCGTAAACAATCGTGATGATAAATTCACCCCATATCTCTACCATGAGACACCATTAAAACACGTTAGAATCTAATTAAGATACACATAAAATTTAATTGGCAACATCGTGTTAAAAGATAAAAAAGGGGATAAACGCTACGTTTTTTTTTATATGTGGAAACAGATTTTAATGAGAAGGAAAAGGTTTGCTTTTAGATGACTTAATTGCATTGCTTAATATGAAATTTTGTTATTTCATGTTTATCCACAATGTATGTATTGTACATATATTTCACCTGGCTATTATACGTTTAACATCATCTTGATAGGAAGCCCGTATTATTTTCAGCAATTAAACATTGTTCCTTCCTTATACGCAAAATAATGAATTTGCCCGTAAGATGGCTATCCACAAAACCATATTGTTAATACGATATTTTAAAAATGCCAATAAATTAATTTGGCTTTGTTGTGGCTGGTTTTTGCCGTATTTTACATTTTTTTTATATAATGATCAAATTTTATATAACGCGAAAACTTAGATATTCATAATGCCAGCTTGAAGAATGACTTTGTGTATACAAGTCGGCACAATTTTTGGGTAAACATGAAACAACTTTGTGAATTCAGGCCGTACAGGGCGTGTATGAGACTTTAGAAAAAATATATATAATAACCACGCCTTAAAAATTGTATACACTAGGCGTGGTCTATATTGAAGAATCATTGATTTTTTTTTCATCAATAAATTCACATCGATGGACCTTGGATATTTTTTTTGAAATTGTTATAAACGTTAAATCATCTCGTTTTATTAATTTACTTTCAAAAAGATTTTTTTTTAATTAACATTATAATTTTACTTATCTTTTATATGCAATTTACTGTTTTTTTTATTTATTAATATGACATTTATTATTGGTTTAGGTCTTAAAATATAATAATTAATGAGAACATTCTTTATCATATACTATACGCATAAAATATGAAATTATTTAACCTAGCCGTGCCGATGGGGTCTCCTAGTTTTTTTATTTTTCTCGAATAACTCTTAATACGTTGCGGTCCGGTGGACTCGAATACGCGTCCTCGCGGGCCAACGTAGAAGTACGGGGGACGCGTTTTCGAGTCTTCGTTTGGCGCTGATGTTTACCGAGTGTTATTACACTACACGAATACGCAGACCACACTTTGAAAAGTTTTAAACTATTATTTTTTTACATAGAGATAACCTTTCTGAACACACCGAAAAAAAAATATTGACGTAACTTAAATGGTATCAGAGTTACATCGATTTAACTGAGGTACTTAACTTTTGCTATTTTTTTCGCGAAATCACTAAACGCAAAACTCGGCGCGGATCCCAGCGGAGCGGAATGTGTTAATATAAATTCTACATGTCACAAACTTTTTGTATTTGTCTAAAAAAGTCTAAAGAACAAATATTATAAATAATCATTGATCTTTATTGTCCGCAATTGCGAAAAATAATAAAAATTACAATATTCGCTTCTGTTGCCTGGGGCGCGATGTTTTTTCTCGCTCGCATCCGGTACGTATGCTAGTGACACGTGCCTCAAGAATTTGGCAGTCGGTATGCAGGCGTCGTTTCCTAAAAAATCAAAAATATCGACCAAATTATAAAGCATGTCATGAATTTTAGCTATTTTTATTCATAGAATAATCCTTTTTTTTTTAGAAAAGTAAAAGATTACATCAATATCTTGACTTGAAGTGCTTGGGGTCTATTTTCTATGATAAATGAAACCCCTTCAGACGACGCGGATGGTTTCTAGTCTACGCGTCAGAGAAAAGTCAAATAAATAAATGAAATTACAAATTTAAGTCTCTATTATTCTTAGAAGAAAATAGTTACAATCTTCAATTATTTTTTTATACTATCTATAGATGTTAACTTTTTAGAATTATGATAAAATATATTTTTTTTGTTTTCCAGAAATATAAAAATAAAGGTTCGTTTAGATTGTAGCCATTATTTTACAAAATTGCTTTACATCTTCAGCAGAATTTGTAAAAAAAGAGCTAAGAGAGAAGTCATCATCGATAATTCCGAAAAAACTATGGTAATGAATTACCAGACGAATCGAAAAAAGTTACATTGAGCTATAAAGACAAAGATTTCAGTTACTTGAGTTCTAACAAACTATTATATTCCCATTTGAATCCAAATTTAATTTTAATTATTTTTCGTAAATTTATTTTTGATTTTCAAGATGTCAGAATCGATTTAACTCACTGGACTGAACTCCCATGTATAAAGAGGACCAGGTGTGTTAAATATTCAATATCACTAAATATTAATTACATATAACTTTGCGAATTAATCAAAGCAACGTAGATTAATTTGTGTAATGTTTCAGAAATGGATTTACAACTTATGGATACAAAGTAGAGACTTATAGAGGATATAAAGTGGGGATATCCTGGTACATATATGGATGAAATTAAGTGGAATTTTTAAATGGTTAGTACGAGTTTTCGACATCTAATAAATATATAATCTAACGATAGAGGTGTATCCGATTTTTAGGTCAATTTGAAACATTTTTTTATTAATTTTGATTTGAATTGACCCAAAAAATTCGTAGATAATTATAAATAATTAAAAAAAATTGGTCGAGTGGCCCTGATCTATATGCGACAGAGCCCGCGGCCATGTCACCTGTCCCCAAAAACACAAAAGAGGCTACACAAACTTTGACGAGCCGCGGACAAAACACGGGTCTTTGTCATCCGACCCGAATACACAAAGGAGGTTACACACCTCTTGATTAATTCGTCTAATATCGTCCGTATATAGCCGATGTGCGACGGAAGTGGTACACAAATTATACATCTTGTTGTAATCGTCGTCGTGCATCCATTACATTGTGTCAGAAGCGTCCAGCGAACATATGCTCGGCCGCCATCTTGCATAAACTGGGAGCTGATTTGAATATTAACGGCCCGTATAATGGTTATTGTAAAACATCTTTTTGCCATAGCAGTATATTATTAAGCTGAATGCCATAAATCGATTCGGCCGCGACACGATCGGTAAAATCGTTTTTACCGATCGGCCATACGTGTAATGTCGAATATACATAATTTAAATGAAACCCCGTACAGGGCGATCGGGAATATTAGGGAACAATGCCTCATCGAAATTCAAATTACTTAACAAATCAGCATTAATTTAATACGAAACTCATTGTATAATTTAACAAACCTCTTGAGATAATAAAGACATATATGAATGCAAATAAGCGAATCAAATGTCTCTTAGTATACGACTTGAAAATATTATAATCATCAATTTAATAAATATTAGGATAATTTTTTTCAGTGACGAATGAATCTGATTCATTCAAATACTTCTTTAATTTCTTCATTGATAAAATATTTGCTACTTATTGTGCAGAAAATGATAACATTGCGTGGTTTTAGATAAAGAAATTGTAATTTTTATCAAAAAATCATCAATATTATTTTTTATTCTTCGACCTAATCCCCGGGGGCGGCTCGTCCATTTATACTACGGAGCTCTAGCACCCAGAAAAAAATTGAGGAACAATATATTTTGATATATTAATATATATGTGTCTATTGATTTTATATTATGTATATGAAAATATAAATTAAATATATATATATTTAGTGTTACGCTGCGCAGAGTAGAGCAAGAGTGCTGTCTGCTTGGTCAGCGCTACCAGCGACGTGTATTGGTAGGATGAGGGGCTGCAGCGGGGTTGGAGGGGGGGGGGGTCTCGTCGCTAAGCGATGTATTGAGCTGCGACTCGGAGCAGCCCCGCGCCGTCTATAATAAGTCACTGTAGCGCAGCGTGGCTTTTTTGAACCATTTGCCACTTGTCACTCAATAACTTTGTGGGCCAGACGTATCGGCCTAAAAGAATTTATAAATATAAACATTTTTTATTTAATTTTATCTTTTACACACTGCAGCACCCCCAAATATTTTAGAGATATGTACTTCATACTAATAGCAATCTTTGAAGCATTACTAGAACACAATTTTCGGTATGACGTCTCCTAAATGTTGGCAAAGCATCGTTCTATCGAGTATACAATCTTAGACATCTTATTTTTGGCCTAAAATGCATTCAAAATCCTCACCGATTGATTGATGAAACATTTTCGATTATCAATAAATTAAGAATATACTATGACTACCGATGCCGAAGAATATACTATGAAACCTTGTATAAATTAGAACTCTTTGCGCTTTAATAACATGTATTATTTTAAATAATTCCATATTCTTATCTTATCGAAGAGAAAGTTTATTTTATGACTTAATCTCCCTACTTTCAATACAATCGTATATCTGTCAACAAGCTTTCATAATCAACCATTAAAAATATTTTTAATGAAGCTGCGATCATTGTGCATGTGAGGTCTTCATCAGAAGTGTCTTCATAAGAATATCAGAAATATAGAAAGTCAATTTAAAAATATAACATCTAATCTCGAAACGTTTGCTTCTGCTTTTCTGTTAACATTTCATTTATTAGCATTGGGCATTAGCTGCCAAAGTGCATTTTTTAAGTGATATTATAAATGCTTCCTGGAAACCAATATTAAGATAAGGAGGATTCAACGGAGCCGCTTTAATATGTGGTCTACCGTAACACGTATACTTTATTATGCGGTCTACTTTAAAATCGGGATATTTATTCTTTGTTTTATATAGATTCTTCCATAGAACCTAAGCCCAATCACGTGCACGGTGGCAACAGGAAGTGCTTTTGTCTTAACATTTAACATATCTTTCATTTTAAATTGTTTTAGAGAATTTAGACAAAGATCTTTAGAAATCGCTATCTCTTGTAAAATGTGTCAAAATATATATAATTGGATGCCAATTCTTAGTTTGAGAATATTTGAGATGTTTTAATTGATTTGTTTCAATCACATCTCGATTACTTTTGTTGGAGAGCGTTAAGAAATAACGAATACTGATAAAATTTTATTTTTTTAATTATAATATAACAGTCTGTTGCTAGACGTTTAAAAAAAATATCGGTAGACCGCATACCTATGCTCAAAATTTCATAGTCAATATAAGATTTTGTCAGCAAAATGTACGTTTTTATTTTCAAAAATTCAGTATAATAAATTATTTAATCATAGTGCGGATGATTTATGCCTCATCCTCGTATATTTTTACATACTGCGACAATAGCTTTAAATTTTAAATATATATAAAATGTTCTGACATTTTTTAAGCATGTTTTACGTATAACATATATTTTTAAAATATAAATCACGTCCATTGATAAACGACAAGCACACTGCATTGTCTCCCAGCATACCTGTCCACGATTTCGCAATTCGATGTCGCATAAGTATTATTTGAACAAGTGACACATTGGCAGATTATGTTTAATGACACGCTATTAACAAGATTTATCCAGCTTCCGTATACAAACTGGGTATTAAAATAAGAATTTATGTCCGTTGTGCTGGAATCCTCGTGTTACACAGCTGATTTATTGGCACTCGTCCGCAACACCTGAACTTGTAGTGACGAACTCTGGATTTTTTTCAAAAATTAATTTATTCCGTTTAACATACAGAGTGGTGCAAAATCAGAGTTTGAATAAATTTTCATGGGAACCCAACGGTTTCACGCCCGAAATACCCCTATTTAGTTGTTATATATTTAATCATTTTAGGTTACAGAAAAAAAAATGTTAACACGTCCGAAGTTCATGAAGCAGTTAAGCTAACCGAATATGTTTTATAACCTGCACGCAATGTATTTTTCATGAATAAATCACGTCATCAAACTGCGATTTTTTTTATAAATTAAATATTTTAAAGCATAAATAAATTAAAATTAACATAATGGAGCAATTTAGCAATTTGATAAGTCGTACCGTTCGAGCGAAGTCCGATATAATTCATCGTGAAACTCGATATCTACTTGGTATATATTAAATTATACGCATGTCGCATTATAAATCAGCTGCTGAAGCAAACGGGAAACGCATTCTCGATTATTATTTTTGTAAAACAGTTGGAGGATCACTGTCATGTCGATAATAAAATACGAAAAAAACTTAATATTCCCAAATTAAGCGTTGTATACGTTGTGCACACTTTTCTCGATTGATTCTCTCGGGATTCTGGAATGGAATTTCGGAAGAAGTGATTAGCCGGGAGATGCCCACGCGTGTCTTGGCAGCCGAGGCGCGGACCCTGGCCACCTCTTCACCATCAATCAAGACCCGCCACTGACTGAATGCAATCAAGACCGCTTGTGGGGCTCATCTTCACTGTACACGTCGCAAATAAGTTATCAATAATGTGGATGGGTCTTTGTCGTGTCGGAGTCTACAAGGGACCGGCCGCTAGGGTCACACCGATCCGGCAACACCGATCAAACATCGATCCATTGTGTCGGAGGGGATCTGGCCGGTGGAGGGGAGTACGAGCTGCCGGAGTCGAGAGTAGCTAGACCAGTCAAATTGTAGTGAAGTGTTCTAATCATAGAACAATTCCACGTGCTCGTGATTGATGACGGCACTGCTGAAATTGTGGTATTCTGCATCTCATCTTGTAGAACAATGGTAACATTTGCAAACATCGCATAGCTAGATGTAGGTTTCTTATACGGTTTGGATGGATGACCTCGAGGGAACGCTGTGTGATGCTGGTTCACGGAGGGGTAGCGTTCATGATGCATCATTAAAAATAAATTGCTTACAAAGTCTCGGCTAGTTTTCTATTATAATCAATATTATCTCAGAAATATATCATCTTTCTATATGTTGGATAAAAAAAATCATAATTAATTTTTGTCTAGTCTCAGTCCGGTAGACACATAAACAGCGACGGCTCGTATTTAAAACATAAAAAAAAAATATTTCAAAAGTGACTCATTTGGAGTCACAGCGCAACACAGCGCTTAGCAACGAGAAACACCCCCACCCCGCTGCCGCCCCGCATCCATTCAATGCACGACGCTAATAGCGCTGTAGAACATACAGTGCCCCTGCACATAAGTATTATTTTTAAATCGAAGCAAAAGATTCATTTTATAAACATATTATTTATGTACAAACAAATATTAAGGGATACTCAGATCCACAGTATAAGAGCTGAACTTGAGTTTTGTACGCATGAGAGGAAATATATTTTGAAACTTGTGTCATTAGTAGATTTTAGGGCTAGAAATATGAATTTAATAATCGAGGAATTTTAACAAAGTTTGGCTGTTTACAGTCAATAATCCAGGATCATCCCCATCGAACAGGAATAATTAAATAAATAGCAGTCTCCCTGTCATTAGTTTATGATTATTTTAAAGAATTCATTACTTATATTTGTATATACTGTCATCATTTTAGATTAATTCAATTGTGACATTTCTACATATATTTAGGGTTGAAAATCCTATCATTTTGTTATGATTGTATATGAAAGGATAGGGTAGGATAGGAAAGAAAGCTCTAATTATTAATGATAGCCATCAAAGCTAAGTTATCCATTAGTAATCTATTATTAAATGTGTTTAAATTGTGCAATAGCAAAGCTACTTGTATAATTTAAAGTTATTCTAAGAAGATTTTCGAATAAAAATAAAATAATACTTGCAAAATTATTAATACAGTTTACACTCCTATAGAGCGGCGGGTGCGACAGTCCCTCCTATAGTGCGTCGTTTACTACAAAACGCTACATTTTGGTAAATATGTAATACATTGCCGCACAAAATGAAGGTCAGTGTCTTTTGGTTGACAACATAAGATAACACTCACCCATGAACAAATAAAATTAGTCAATTAAAATGTCATTTAAAATATGTGAATAGAAAATGGATTGATTTCGTTCAATTTATAAAAAACAATTTAAAAAACCTAATCTTAAATTGTGTATGGGTGCCTTGTCTTCTATAGGGATAGCGAAGTTCATATCTTGGCGTTATAGGAGGAAGGAGTATTCATAAATTCACATTATTATTCCAAATGGATTTAAATAATTCCTACAATATTTTTATACTCTTAATCATTAGAATGATAAACAAAGATATATCAATGTTTGTTATATTTCTGCACGGTTTTATAATAACGCAGCGGTCTAATAAATCGTTAATTTTTTTTAACACAGATTTTTGTTTGACACGTTTTAAAAAAATGAAAGGAGTAAAATGCGTATTTTATACAGCAAAAATAAACCCATCTCGCACCAAGAAAACCACATTTATTAGAAAAATGGCTTAAATTGGGATGATATGAATTTAAGGAAAGGCAAGTCAAGTAGAGAGTCATCCTCTCCGATGAGTTCAATATAATTGTCTTCATGCAGGAAACGATCTATTAATGCGTAAAGTGAGAGAAAGCTATAATCAAAAAAAATCTTATCGCTTCCCATCCCCTTATATATTAACACTCAGAGACCCGGTCCCGCGTTAGCGCGGAAATTTTCGTAAACGGTAAACATCCGGTCCCGCACTAACGCGGGTTCACACGAAACGTGTTATCTAATGCGCTACAAAAGGCTTTCTTTTAAAGTTTACGACTCAACACAGTTTCATTCATTGCTCTGCATGCACTTTGTAAAATATATGACATATGTATTTATTTATGGTTAAAATCTTTCGATTGTCGACCAATTTTTGACAGAATTTACCGATACGTATATGTTCTTATATTGTTTATATTAAAAAATAAAAATATTATTCATTAACAATTCTATTCGAGGTTTAAGATCAATATGCATATTGTTGAGCAAATTCAGTTCTTATTTTTTTTATATTCAGCTTAATTTATGGTATATTTGTTAGATCGATCGTATTGAATGATACGTAATTACTCAAAAAACTTGCCGACACAATTATTTAAAGAAGAGGGTCAAGTTGAAGCACTCGAAATAAAATACAAAAAGTGTGACCTTGCAAGATGAACCTGTGGCAGTCTACAAAAACGATGGAATATAATAGACACTGAAAAATGTATTCGAAAACCACCTGCATCGGTTTCAGCAATTAGCAACACATTCATGCGAAGGATTTTTTTCGCGATTCACAACACAAATGTTGAAATCAGAGCGTATTGTTCTTGGCCTTCGCCAATTAAAGTACCGTAAGTCATAGGATTCCTAACCTGGTAGTTTATTCATTACGGATTAGGTTCAAGATTATATCGGTTACGAAGTATGAATGCTTCATAAAATCAATTATGCTTTGAGATGTGCCGACTGATACTGCATCATCACAATGATTCCGTACATATCAACCACTACATGCAGAGATCAAAAAAAAAATTGTATCATTATATAAATTTTTATCTGAACTCGACCTTACCGACTTTCGGTGCAAGTCTATCGCCGGTAATGGCATCCGTATGGCGATAATGGTTTTCTTCCCATGATTCGGGCAACTAAACAAAATGGACCGATGACAACTCAATCTGGGGATAAATTTAGAAATGCTTCAGTATCATCTAATAAGATACGTCTTCCTACATGTGGGAATCTCATTAAGCTTTTTTTTTAGTTCACAGCTGATTAATTGTTGTTTTTTTCTGAAGCATTATTCAAGTGCTAGGAAAAAAAGATAGTGCATAAAGGTTTCCATGTAGCGTGTGTGGGCAAAGAAATTAAAAATTAGTCATACATTTAATCAAAATTAGTCATACATTTTTTTGCACTGCGGGTGGAGACTTCTGCAATGAATATTTGCAAGCCGTGCTCTGGATAAAATAAAGTTAAAAAAATTGAAGGTCAATTTTATTTATTAAATGAATAATTGATTCGATGTTAAAGAACGTTTATATATAACAATGGGATTTGTTGCTCGAAAACTAAAAGCAAATCTATGGAGATCGCCAGTGGAATTTCTATATAAATATAGGGAGAATGTATCAGGGCACATATCGGACCAACTAACGCATGAATTATTGACTATGCTCTTTAT
Source organism: Philopotamus ludificatus (assembly GCA_022495035.1). Classification (NCBI taxonomy): domain Eukaryota; kingdom Metazoa; phylum Arthropoda; class Insecta; order Trichoptera; family Philopotamidae; genus Philopotamus; species Philopotamus ludificatus. The sequence goes on from JAGXCT010031691.1 coordinate 29,165, forward strand.
CCCTTAGTCATCTTGAATGTACGACTTTGACAAATGACTTCTTTATGAATTATGTCCCATGGGAGAGAGAGGTGGCCGCGACGCTTTATCAAAATGATGTCATCCGCGGTATTTAAGATGCCGATTGTACGTAATTTTTTAACGTTGGTCAAGAAATTAAGTCAACAATGGTAGATATCGTTGGTTCGAAAACCGTCCCGAAGATTTCTCGTATCGATAGCGTGTTGAATTGATCGCAGAGGATGACCGAAGGATAAGCGGCGCGGTCCATAAATCAACCAGCGCTGGATCCGTTTGACAATGGCCTCTAGATTGACAACCGAAGTTAATGCCGTGTAAGATCAAGACCGTTCATTAGGAATGCTAACGAAGCTGGTAGCCGTAGGACATCGGCCATTACACCGGCAACGCTTCTGGATGAAGTCTGCTCACCTCACGCAACATCCGACCCACTACTATTAAATATTTTTACACAATAACCCCGATCTGAATGTATAAATATTGCGTGTACAGGGTGATTGTGGTCTGAGGTAAATAATATATAAATAAAATATATGGCATACAGAAATTCAGATATAGATACAGGGGCGGCTCGTCCATTTACACTGCGGAACTGCAGCACCTCCAAGCAAATTGAAGAAAAATAATATCAGATTTATATTTATTAATCTGACCGGTACGGCAATGTTATTCTGCGAGATGTAGTGCAAGAGCGCTGTCAGCGCTATCAGCGTCGGGTATTGGATGGATGCGGGCCGGTAGCGGAGTACAGGGAGGGGGATTGGCCGCTAAGCGCCGTGTCGCGCTGCGACTCGGTACAGTCATACCGACACTTATTTTATTGTTAATATTATTTAGTAATTTTTTCACAACGTATTTCTTATATTTTAAATAAAATATGTGCGAAATATACTATTTTTAATTATTAATATTCCGCAGCACCTCCAAATATTATACCCATGATACCGATTTTACATTTACCGCCACTATATGGTATGTCAATGGTGTACAATATCCTCATGAATTTATCAAAAGTTAATATAATGTATTATTTTGTCGCAAGAATATATTTTTTGAGAGTGGAATAACTTCATTTGTACCAATCATAATTAAACAAGTTTTCTAGCATTAATTTTTTTATATCAAATGAAACGTGAAGATTTTGTCTCAACCAAATCCCTAAAAAATGCAATATCAAACAGTAAAAAAAATAGAGAAATTATATATTGACTGAAGATATGTTGAGGTTTAACCGATCCGTCTCGGATCCGTGTCGTCCGAAGGGGGTCTATTTATAAGGGAAGATAAACCATAAGCATTTCAAGTCAAGATAATGATGATCTTCATCAATGTCCTGACTTTTTTTAGATAAGTGGATTATTCTAAGAAAAAAAATATGTTTATATATATGACGGGTAAATGATACACACATTTGATGTCTCGCCGCAGACTGAGGACACCGCGCCGGTAGACAGACCGCCGATTTCTCGGAGCACATATCACTAGTATACGTGTCACTCGCACTGAGCACATTGTACAGGATGCGAACAGGAAAAGCATCGAGCCCTCACGTTACGTGTGAGACTCAGGTTTCTTTGGCCTCGATTACCATGCGGGAGATTGGTAAGGCCCATGCCCTCTGCGAGTGAGAGCCTTGTGGCTGGCAAATGATGATGATGATGATGATGACTGGTAAATGATACACACAATCGACGATGTCTCGCCGCAAACTGAGGATACGCTGACGGTAGACCGACCACCAAATTCTTGCGGCACATGTCACTAGTATACGTGTCACTCGCACTTAGCACATTGTACAGGATGCGAACAAGAAAAGCATCGTGGCCGTGACAACAGAAGCGAATATTGTTGTTGTTTTTTTTTTGCAATTGCAGACAATAAAGTACAATGATTATTTATAACATTTATTTTTTATATTTTTTTTGACAAATACAAATGTTTGTGAAATATAGGATTTATATTAAAAGTTATTCGAGAAAAAAATTAGGGTTTCCAATAAAAATCTTTAGGCACGGCTAGGCTTCTATCTCCATAGGCTTCTATCTCCAATCTCCATGGAAGAAAACACTAAACTTTTAAATTTATTTGGTAAACGATAAAGGCTTAAAAAATGTAGCAATATCAATATATCAACACTTTATACAACTCCAAGATCTATAACAAGAGAGGAATATAGAGATATGATGAGTTTATTGCCTTACATACCACTGATTCACAATAAATAGTTCACCATGCTAAGTATATAGGAGGAATAAGTTTGTTATTAGTTATCTATACGAAGTAATTCACTCAGTTCATTATAATATAGCTAAATTAATTCTCAATAAATTTGATTTTCGTTTAATAACATGTTTGCATTCAATAATTATTTTTTATCTAAAAAAATACATCACAGAAAAGCGAATTTCGATTGAAATATAAATAAAAATTGTAATTGTTTATATTTTTATTATTTGTTATTATTGAAAGTGATTTAAGTGCATTTGTGGATTATTTTTTTTTGCATAATAGCTTTAATATTTTTAACATGTATGTAATTATTCCACTTTCAAAAATAACGTCTCATAAGATTTATATGGTATAATATATTAGAATGATGTAAGATACATATAAATTATATAAAATCCAGGATGGAGTAGAAATTTCTAAAGCGGTTTCAAAATGAGATCCTCTCCATCCAGAGCACGTAGTAGACGTCGTATTTCCAAGAAATTCCTTTTCGATTTTTTTAAAATAAATTTTAGAGTATTTTTTTTAGTGAGATGCTGATATCTGTAAATCAGTTTGAATCAAAGGCAAGACATAACATGGGGCGCGTAATCTGGCTAGCATAAATGCTCTCGGTGCACAAAAGTGGCCCGTGATCTGATACGCGATGCCCAAGATGGCTGATAACATTGTGCGACACTTCTGTCCCCACAAAGCCACCTATCCATCCTCAACACTGAAAGAAGAAGTGGTCGTCGATCTGAATGAGGCTCCTGCCACAACAATGCTGCGGTGGCCCGAGATGGTAGATGCCGATACTGCATGAAAAGATTTATTAATCTCCGCATCTACCAGGAACCCTGGGCCAAGGGGACGACACACCTGGACTCCTCAGCACCATTACATGTGCACCTTTTCCACAAACATCGTGTTCTTATCAATTCCTAGATATTGCCTAGCGATTAGGTACACTAGGTTACGTGAAAAAAAATATCGAAACTCGGGGGCATTTCAGATAATGGCTGCGATTGGACAGTTGTTCTTGTGATGGTTATGCCTGTATTTTTATCGCAGGGATGAATCATGCAGGCTGCAAAATTTGTGGTCTACATTTACGGTGGGTCACATTTGGACATAAACATGTCAAAACAATTGTCAAATGTCTTTATTATTGTGAGTTTTCACATAGTTATCATATAAAGCTATCAGATAAGAGGATATGAAATGTATTTATGTATTTCATATTTGACGTTTTGGATAAAATATCACTCATTGAGCATTATATACAGCATCCTTAAATTACAAAAAAATAATGGGGTATAGAAAAATGTATAATTATAGAAAAAAAAATCGTTTATTTATGATCTGTGAAAAGAAAGATGTTGGCGGAAATTTATTTTGTATGAAAATTGAATTATCAGTCAATACCAATTTTCAGTTGGGGAGAAATCTCTTAATTGGAACCCTATTGTAACACGAGACATAATTTTATTGAATTCACAACAAGATTCTAAATTTAAACACACTCTAAAGCTAAATTTAAGTCTCTACATATTTTAATGAATAAATGCTAAATATATGAATTCAATGAGCATTACGAAACAGGCGTCTTGATATTTTTAAAAATAAATCAATGAAAAATATGGCAGTTATAAAAGATTTTATTATTAAAATGTTTGATTTAAATTGAGCTTAGGATTGTTTTTTAAAAACTAATCATAGTAGTGTTATTTTTATATAATATTAATATTTTTGTATAGTCAGCTCTCGTGTAACGACCACCATTTTTTTCAGTTTTTATCAAATATTTCTTGCATGCATCAAAACATGGCTAAATAAGATGATGCAGTCGATTGTGTCATCTTATTTTGACATCATAGATTGATTGATTAAAGCAGTAAGTGATTTATTACCTCCAAATGCCACAAGTATTCTACAGCCGTTGGATCAAGAGGCATTGCTAACTTTCAAGTGCATTATTTACGAATCACTTTTGCAGCAGAGAAAGATCAGTTATTAAAAATATTAATTGTGCAAAAAAAATCTCAAAACGTAACAGCGTCATGAATATGGAATATTAAGAAATAGGATAGAAATAAAGCAAATTACTTAAACAGTTTAATATGGAAGTTGGCAATGAAGACGTAATTCGTATTTTCGAAAATGATTTGAGGTTACGTTGAAGTTAATTACAAACTAAGACGATTTAAATTGAGGAAGAACTTGTAAAGAGTTGTAGAAAAAAAGATAGGAGTTAAAAGAACTAGTTATACTCAAATAGCTACCATAAAATTTTGCTAATAGACATGACTGCAACTTTTGCCTAAATCTGTGATGAAACTAAAAAAAATTAATTGAGTTTTTCACATCATCCAACAATCACTTGCATGTTATCCGCCTATTGGGCGACTCGAAAATAACCGAATAGTCCACAGAGGGTCTATCAGAGACCTTAAGTCTAGATATTGATAAATTCTTCATCAATATCTGGACATTATTTATTTTGACCGGATGACCGGTGACCGGATGCGAGTGAGAAAAAACATCGCGCCCGTGACAACAGAAGCGAATATTGTTTTTTTTTCGCACTTGCGGACAATAAAGGTCAATGATTATTTAAAATATTTATTCTGTGGACTGTTTTAGACATATACAAAAAGTTTATGATATGTAGAATTTATATTTAAAGAGTTATTCGAGAAAAATTTGGGATCTCCAATAGGCACGGAATATGAATTTTATAAACAAAAAACTACACAAACTAAGTTGGACATATTTACTTAAAACAAAAATAATCTCCATCACTGCTATCGCAGAGAAATTGCAGGAGTCCTCAATGTATCAAGGAAGATCAAAATACTCTTAACCCTCTCAGTGCGGGGCGCATGACGTACATGCTCATACAAATCGTGTCCAGGGTGCGGCCGCATGTCGTACATGCGCGAGATTCTTTAAAACTTTAACTTGTCGTTACATGTAAACTAGACCGAGTTAAGTGATGGTGTTTGTTTTAAAAATCAGCTAATAAACACAGCTATTAATAAATATACAACATATCACAAGAAATTTATAGGAACCATGTAATATGTAAATATGAATAGTAACGATTCAAATCGTGCGTGGTGTCTCATTCAAATCTCCGCAGTAGTATCGATGACGTATCTTGGGTCAGGGGTTGTTAAGGGTGTTCCACGTACATTATGTTCCACATACACGTATACGGATGTAATGTTATAAGAAAATTGCATTACACATTTTTGATTTTGATTCGCATTCCCATTTTTTTCTCACAATCTCTGTTTGAGCAATTGATATTTTGTTCGATTTATTATTACGACAATAAATCGAATCGAGTTTATTTTTTACTTGAGATGGAAGAACATATCCTAATCAACATGTTTGCATAAATCTCTTAAATAGGAAAATGGTCTAATATAGCGGTAAACGGTGAACACAAATTTACCTCGCCAAAAAAATAATTTGGTCCAAAACGGCGCCGCACTCAGATGCAGAATTGTGTTTAGACTCGCCGCATTGAAAGGGTTAAAAACTAGCATATCAGAAATAAATAAACGATATAAACGTACTTCATACCTCTTATGATTATTATTTATAATTATTTTTTTTTCTATGAACCTCGACTTACGACTATTTAGACTTATATCCAAGGTGGCGGAATGGAACCTCGACGTAATTTGAGACCGACTGTATTTTATTGTATTTTTTAATTTTTATTTGATTTTTTTTATTTTTTAAACCTGATAGCTTGTTAGAATCTGAGTAATGTGTCAAAGAAATAGAAAAAATCTGAAATCCAGTTACTATACTAAATCTTTTAATATTTTTTTATTCAATATGTACACATGTAGGCACGTCTTCGAATCGAATATGGAAAAAATCATAAACGAATATTAGACGATCAATCTAAACTGCGACGGCCTTTAGTATCGATTATTGTTAAATCATGCGATGAATTTTATTGAGAAACAGAAATAGATAGAGATAGCATCTCGGTACATTGAGGTGTACGATTGTGGCGTAGGCGTCCACATTCATCACAGATTGATATTTGATATGAAAACGCGGAGGTTTTGTACACATGCGATTTTTTTTATGGTTGCATACAAGTTTTTTGCGAATAATTATTAAAAAAAAAATCCGTTTCGCGTATAGACTTTTGGCGACATTGTCAGATGCGCGTAATAAATATCGCCGCGGGTAGCTGTCAAAATATTGGTTCCATTCCCAGTCCGACAATGGTCGCCATAACCGAGGACACAAAGGCAACATTAACGATCATCTACCTTTATGTCTGCGATTGTCCTGCGAGAGAGCGTGTGGTCGTTGCGACAATGCGATCAATGCACCTTTGATTATGAAAACTCGAAAGAAAACAAAAATTCGAGAAAAAAGGACAAAGACCCCACCCTCCGCTATAGCCAAAATTCCTTGTGCGTCTGATTTATTTTGTCTCTCGATTCTCACGCCACGCGTGGCCTCTTTTACCTGTCGATAAAGTCGAGGTGTATAGAGAACTGTCAAAAGGATCATTATCCTTTTCGTTCTAGTTGTATATTATTGTTAGCATCAACAATGGATACAATGATCGAAAGCGTTTGTTTCTGATTGAACAGAGTTCCAGGTAATTATGGCTTTCGACGGACTGCTTTTCTGCACCATATCATGCATTCATCAATTCATCACAGGTGATGTGACGTCGAACAAAGGTACGGACCGTTAAAACATTTGTTTTCCCAGCAATGAAAGCGAAACACTGAATTATTGTCTCGAATTGTGTGCAACACAATAAATTAGCTGAATATCGGGTATGGAATAAACGTGGGAAGTGGAAAATACAAATTTTCTAGAATTTTACAGACGCGAAACTCCATTTCCTGGTAACACAACAAACGGATATTTGGCTTGGCGTTCACGGATTTTTTGTGTTATGCTAAATATATTTATCACAACATCCAATGTGCTCACACGTTCCGGGACATTACATTCTGCAGCTCCAAGGTTTTGCGGCGAAACATCAACTGATGAAAGCAAATGGACCGGAAAACTAGAATACTCGGTTCCGTCGCTTTGAATGTATCCCGACAATGCCGCACTGGCGACTTCAGGATGGTGAGATTTTTTTTCTGGAGTGTGTCGCTGGCTCTCCGTCTTGGTAGCAATGCACCAACAGCCGATGCCATCGATCGATTGATATAATAAAAAAAAAATGTTGAATAGTTTCTTGTGGCGGCGCAGCGTGAGATTTTAATCATGTATCAAGGGTTGTGCCATCATAATCCGAAAAAAAATTCGTATAATTCTGGCTTGATTCGTTTTAAATTAGTTTTACTGAGTAAGCCGCGTTGAAATGTCGTCTCGCCTCGGGTGAGATTCTTAAGAAAATACATTATTTTGGATGATTCATTTAGTTGATCGTGTTGGCACGTTTATATTTGACACACTGTCATCAACTCATCGACAAATGATTTATAGTTGTTCGGTGACATTTTTTTATTTGTATGAGTGATGTGTTGAGATTAATTAAAACAGGTATCGAGGCGACAGGTGTTGTAATAATTTCACTCGAAGAAAAATGTACATATGTACATATAAATATACATTGATGACGTTAAATTTAAATTTAATTAGATTCGCTAAAGTTAGATTACTCATTTGGATGAAGAAGAATTACTGTAGACGATGCTGCTTAACCTTGGCCAATTAATTGTACAACCCTGTCGTACACGTCCATCACACATAGCGATGCAACATCATAGAGGCGTAGCAAATTGTCATTACTGGTCAAACAGTTCAGCACAAGTGTCAATCAGTCACACTCCTGCTGCCAACAATTGTTTGAGAAATCTCCGATAGCTACCATACAATACGTCTATCTATCATTCAGGCGAAATACCATTCGCAGCTACGTGATTTAATTCCTATATTCCTTGCCAATAATCTCATTGTTCGATATGCTAATTTGTAAGGATGTGAAAAAATCCGGATGTGGAAGCGTACCGGATTATCTATTGTGCATGGGTGGTTCCAACGAGTGTTTGCTTTGGTTACGAGATGGGTCATACGTAGTGTTGGCATTGACTTGATGCTGTTACAAGATGAATGCGCCTCTGATCAATCCCATTACACGCGAAAGAGGATGGATGGATAGATGATGAGCGAGAAATGATAATACATGGTGCAAGCTGCAGGGGGGTATTGGTTTCAAATTACCAGTCCCGCCTGCGGGGGGTGGAACCAGCTCGCCACGGTCCCGCGGAGGGACCAGTCGAGAAACCCGAACAAAGCACGGTGGACAATCGAGAACAGAATCCGAAATGGACCACATGTACCTAAACTGTCGAATTTTTGAAATAATAAAAAAACATATTGTGTTTTTGTACGTTAAATTAAATAATATCATTAATTCTAAACGAAATACTCTCAATTTATTTAAGAATTTCATTTTGGTTTTTGTATTTATCGTATATTGCAATTATTTCAATAGAATTTGTTTAAATACAGTATGGCCTCGTTTAGAGCTAAGGGTGCGTTCTTAGATAATAAATGAATCAGCGTTAAACGAGGTCATTTAGAGAAAAGGGGTAACACGCGACTAAAAATGAACAATTTTGTGTTGTTTTTATATTAATTTATGTTAGATAAATAAAAAAATATAGCGTTCATTTTTGCGACAAAGGTCATGGCTTATCTGAAATTATTGTTTTTTTATGATCTTATATTGCTTTCTTTATTTTCGTTAAGAAAATTCGGGCTCATCGAAATCTACGGTATAAACACAAACTTTTATTAAGGATACCTGTAGCAATTAAGTTCATGGTTTTCAGAATTACTATTTTCAAGCTCTCCTCGCTCTACCAGTTATTGAAGGTCGATTTTGGTAAGACTCTCACCAGAAACTTGTAATAACTCCTTAATATTTTCCTCATCTACATTTCCTAGAGATGCTGCTTCGATTAGGTTGGCAATTTGGCAAACGATATCCTCTTTTTGTTGGAAACCTTTGGATATCTCCGACCATAGCTTTTCCCACATTCCGTTCACAGATGTTTCAGTTACTTCTTGCCAAGCAAGGTAGATATTACATATTATTTGTTTTCTAAAATAGCACTATTGTTCTTTAGTTTCGGCGTCACACTAATATGTGCGACGAAGGTAATACAGTAGAACCCCCAATTACACTACCCCGAATTACGCGCTGAGTTGAAATAT
>JAGXCT010031692.1:0-14420 GCA_022495035.1 Philopotamus ludificatus
GCATCCCTATATTTTGTATGAGCTCCATATCTTTTTTTACGCGGTTTTCATCTACGCGGATTTTTCGTGAGACGTATCTGAATTAAAACTACGTGTACTGAGTTTTGATCCGATTGATCTAGAATCAGTCGCACTCATGTGCGATGCGAGGTAGCATTTTGATTGAAAATTGGTTGTGGATGTGATCAGGTTGGAACAAGTCGAGTTGCGAATCAGTCGATTCGTGTGCAGAGGGACTTAATATTAACAAAACCTCATTTTTTTATATTTCTCCTTTTTTTCATCATTGGGAATATAATGAAATCGCATGGGACATGTCCGGTGAATCGTCTGTTCACATCAGAACACGTTAAACAATTTCGCCAATGTCAAGATACGTCTGGGGCTATCGTATCAATACAACATAAAATTATTCCTGCAATATTTAAATCCGATTATTTTTTTTATCAAAACCGAAACGATTCAAAGCGAAGGAATCTCCACTGTATATATTTTTTTAGACGAATCGTATCTCCTCGATAAAAATCTAAAAAGAATTGCATATATATATTTTGTCGATCCCTGTTGATTTTAAAGCGTCGCATTCCCCAAAACTTTATCGAAAGACTATTCACTTTTACCGTATCTTCGCACCGAAATAACATTTATCTGTCTAGTCTGCTGCGGCGAGATGAAAAACTAAACTTTTTTCAGCGTCTGAAGTGATGGGCACGCCATCACTTCACTACGAACGAGCTCTTTTTATTCGTACTAAATAAAGCAACGTTTTCGGAATGCTGATTTTCCTCAATGTATCTGATAATTTTCTTTATATTGACGCGAATAATGGAATTTTCAGGAAATTGGAGCGAAATTGGCGTAGAAATCTGCTACATTATGTATCGTGTGTATGTGTGTGTAATTTTCACCTGCAGCTTTCCAATTGGGCTCGCGGAACTGAGATTGTAAATACTTGCCTGTAAACGTGCAAATTTAAATTTTGCGTCTGTAACGCTGGATATTACTAACCTGTAGTACTTCGCAGAATACAACCTAATTTAATTACGCTTTTTAAACCGTTAATCTGCAGCCAGGGCGTGTACGGGGGATTAAGCCTTGCGTAAATTTGTACATACATTACTTTTATGTATAATTAAAATGTACTCAGACATGTTCCGTACAATTGAATTAAAAATGGGCAGAGTGCTTTGATCTCGCAGTCAGGATACTGATCTCGAATACTGATACGTTTCGGGTGCGGCTCTTGTCTAAGGTGACCATTTAAACCATTGAAACCGTAACTACAGAAGTTTATTGTCGACAATTAGACACAATGAGTCACAAGATGAATGAAAAACATCGAAAATTATTCAGAGGAAATAATGTTGTTCTTCAACACATAGGTAAAATCACCGATGAAAAAATTAAACAACTGAAATGGGAAGTACTTTCACATCCCCCATATTCATCAGATCTAGCCCCGTCGGATTATCACCTATTTCTATCGTTAGAACATTGACAGAATGATAAAAAATTAAGTGTAGTTGATGTCAAAAATCATCTTGATTCATATTTTGCGTCAAAACCTCCCACACTTTATTTGAAGGGGATCGAAAATTTACAAGAAAGATGAGGAAAAGATTGTAAGTAATAATGGTAATTATTTTTTGGAAAAATGAAATTTTACACCAGAAAAAAAAATTGATTTCTTTTGAAAAAACCTAATATTTAATAATTTTAAAATTGATTGTAACATATCATAAAACACGATTCAACGGATGATGATTTTAATCTATTACGACGATCGGTGACAACTAAATTATAAGTACTAAAGAATCGTTCTGCAATTACACTGTTAAGAATAGAAGTATCTACTTTTACCCTACATTTAATTTTTCATACTTGTGAAAAACTCTAAACATAGTGTCGTTATTGGTAAAAATAGTGGTAAATTTTTGATTGATTTGGAAATTGCATTCCCTTCCAGCTACAGATGGATTAAAGAGTTTGTTTAATGTTTAGTGAAAAAGATCTGTCTCATTTGTGCATACATGAGATTCAATTTTTTTCAACCTCTTTCCGGATGCTTCAGGCATGTTTATTTCGGTTTCAAAATATAATTTTATAGGTTTCGATGAGAAAATGTAATTTGGAGAGTATTTTATTCCCATAACCTCATCCCACAATACATGGCAAAATCTATATGAAAATCCTTCTAATTTGTCAATTAAAGAAATAAATTTATAACAGATTTCACTGACATATTTACATTTAACTTTTAATGTAATTGTTCCGGACTCAATTCAGATAATCACGTATCTCTTCTAAATTATTATTATCATCTTCTAAAAACGGTATTAGTGTTATCTTCAAAAAATGGGACATTTCGACGTCTCGTAGCTGAGTCTGGGGACAACGGGACAGGATTATTATAAACGGAACAGTCCCGTTCTAAACGGCACGTTTGGTCAGTTCACTCTTCACGATGCTCGTATACAATTTTCGATTGTATCCGAGTACCAAATCGACAATTGATTCTAAACGACACTTTTTGTTGGGCTTAGCACATGTGTCTGAATGAAATCGGGATCAGCTGGGAATAATGTGTCCCGGATAATGGTTATCCGTTCGCCACTCGTACGCCAGAAACGGTTAGCACTCATTAGAGGGTGGGGTGTGCCCTTTCTCTACTCTCTCCCTCTCTATCCCCCGCCGTCCGCGGCTAACCAGATTCGATTTGCGTGCTTGATTACCGGGTCAGGTGGTCGGTTTCCTTTGGCACAAAGCGCCATCCTGGACGCTTCTTTGGACAAATGCCTTGCACCGCAGTCATTGTCTGGCCCACCACGGACCATTGTCCCCGGTGACCCGGTCTCCCCGCTTTAATATTTTCTATTAAGTGCTGTCCCATTAACGTGATTTAGGCGTTGGTAAATTAAACCCATTTAATTCTCCGTCCGTGATTCAATTGTTTCGGGACTAGTGTAGTTTTTGGGGGAGTATAAAAATAATCTAAATCACGCACTTGCCAACAGTTTACGGCGAGATTTATCTAAGTGCGTGTGGAAAGTAAATTGCGTCTTAATCAAGTTTCCGGATTAAGAAATCTCGGTGGAAGCCGAGAGTACATTGAATTAAAAGACCTACCATGTCACATAACTGAACGTACGGGATTAGAGAGTGTTTGCCGGAGAATGAATGGAGGGAAATTGTGTAAGAGTTCAATGGTTAGAATTTAATTATATGAAAATAATATTTTTATACACTGCGCTAAGTGCTAACGCTGAGAGCGCTCTCGTATTTAACCGTTTTGTGATCACAGAGCTTGCATAATATTTTCATGCGACCTCTGAATTATTATTGTATAAATATTTCATATTATACAGTCAGCCCTTCTATAACGAAGAAATCCGGACGACGTTTTAGAAATTCATTCAATCATTTTTTTCCATTCGCATATTTTCGAACGCGAACGTGAAACCTTGAAAGTTTACGTTCTAGGAGGGAGCGGTATAGAAGGGACTGTCAAACTTGTACTGTAATTCGATGCCAGTCAGTACAGTTAGAACCCTCGTATAACGCTTCCTTTAAATCGATGTTGTCTATAAAATGATAATACTTTCAAGGTCAAATTACATATTTCGTAAATATATAATCCAAAGTCGTTTGTTTCGTAAATATATAATGAGTGAAAGTCAATGTTCTTCGGTTGACAAGGGATTTTGTATAAAACAGTGATTAAGAGGAAGCGTCATAGGAGGGCCGACTGTATTTTATACTTTTTAACCTACCCTGGCCTATTTGGGATCCCAAATTTTGGATTTTTCTTGAATAACTCTTTTAATATTATTTTTTTGTATCAGTGTGTTAAATGCGCGATGTTTGTCTCGCTCGCAGTTGGTACGATGTGCCAAGTGCGAGTGAAACGTACTAATTACGTACGTTCCGCGAGAACTGGGAGGTCAAAATATGAAGCATATGCATATGAATTGACCTGAAATGCTTGGGGTCTATAATAGACCCCCTTTGAACGAATCGGTTGTTATTGAGCAGCCATGACGAAAAACATAATTTAATATCATCAACTCTCTGGTGGACATAAGTGATCCACGATTTCTCATACGCTCCTGTAATAAATATATATTTTTTTCATTCAGTCCAAGCGTCGTATAGTTCAAGTCGGAGAGCGCTCTTGATGGAAGCACGTATGGGCTACGTCATGCTTGAATTATAAACACATCTGGAGTACTTTAGAGACTATATCGGCTCCCAACGTTCGATATGTTTATAAATTGAATATATGATGATAAAATTTCTGCTGAAAAATGTACCGCAAAGCATTGTCTCGGACAATTATTTGCGATACAATATTTTTTTTATAATATTTTAAGGAAAAAATATTTTAATGATTCCGCCTTGTTTACAAAATCAGAATTGCGACGTAATCGCCTCCGGTGTGTTAACTTCTGTCGGAAGATAAATTGCGTGGGTCATTACTCTTGTGCGAAACGTTTGCGGTCTTTTTTTCCATTATTTTTTCTTCAACTTCTTTTTCTTCGACTGTGTAACAATATAGCCCCGGGAGTGAAGTTTTCCGGTGAATTTACTTTAAACCGCTATTTTTCTATTTTAATGCTGAAACTTGAGCCCGTGAACAAGGTTTATAGTACTTCCGCAAGGTAATCTGCTAAGCCTGACTTAAAGTTTTAACTTAATCTTCCACTCCATTCCATTGCACATTGTTAACTCGCTTTTTATTGTGCAACCAATAATAAATTTGCATTAACCGGTGCACGAGCGTTTTTCATTATGGTAAACCAGATAGAAATAAATCTGCAGACGGATTAGCGCGACAAAAACTTTTGCACGACTGATCACGGAACAAATGGCAATACTTTGTAAATATATTTATGAAAATTGTTACTGGAACTGTTGAGTAATATGTCTGCACATACGTGCAGAACTTAAGCAACTATCGCTGTGCGAGGATTCCAGTGTCGTCTGGACCATCGCGTACCCTGACCCGTACAACTTGTCGTAAATCTGTTACCGGGCGCTCGATTGCACTCCAGACTCCGCCGGTTAAATCAAGAGGTTGTTCCGACGGCTTCCTCCCTCTCTTTGCCATTTATCAGCGGGACCGGTTCTCCCCACCCCCCACAATCACGCTCCGTGCCAAAGTTAACCTTTCCGACCCCCGGTGTCGTCAAATTCAAACGTCGGTCCTCGTTATCTGAAACAAATTAGTGCTAATCGCTCTGCCACTTTAATTCATTGCTCCGCCATTGTACGTATTCGGTTAGCATAATTCCGTTAATCGCGAATATTCATCACGCCGGCTCCAAGTTCACTGACTCGATCAATCCTCTTTTTTATGCATTCCGAGTGTTCGCACTGTTTGAAGATATTGTGCCATAAAATCTACATATAAAGTCGTAAATTTTCCAGTGGCCTTGAGCGTCTACATAAAAACCTATATCAACCTCAATTTAAAAGATTAGTTTCGGCGGGGCCGGGGAAATATGGGATTACTGAAAAATCCCAATGTCTAGATCGTTTTCTTCGAAATTTATAACATTAAACTATTTTTAATGTGATATTTGCATTACTATGCAATTAAAATACGTAATATTCAATAATATATACGGAAAAAAATATATTTCAAGGTCTTTCATGAATTGTAATAAGCACCCGCTGAAAAATCAACTTTATATGTAAATAATTAGTATTAATACCTTTTTTATTATAAATTTGGCAAGTATGGAAGCAGACTGTATACTTAAATAAATATTAATGTGTACAATCCTTGGTATTTTTTTTCTAATTTAATTCATGAATTCATGCTCTGTAATTTAATTTGAATAAGAATTACTCCTTGATATTAATATATTTATTTCTAACTAAATACATGGAATAATTATACAATAATTACTCTTAATATTTTTTTAATAGTAGTACATACTTTCTAAATTAAATTCCTAACAGTACAGTTTTTAATTTATCATTCTACGACGTCAAATTTCTTTATGACGCTAATGCTTAATTTTTTAATGCTTTAAATATTGATAAATAAAAATTGAATGAAAAGTCGCCATATAGCCTATTAACCCTTTGGCTGCCAAGTTACGATTCATTCGTCCTTTGCTCTTTAGCCAGAATTGCCCGAGCCGTCGGCTCAGCATCCTTAACCCTTTAAACGCCAAGCCATATGGATTTTTACCGTACGCCATCATTTTCAATTATAAATATCAAGTAAAATGAAACGGCTAAACATATCGACATTCTAACAATCACATTGCATTAGTTTTCATTTTAAAAAAATATATTTATTCATAATTAAATTCGTAGTAGCGTTTGCCGTGGCGCTGGTGGTTAGACCGATTTCGCGTGCCTGCACGCTGTAACGTCTGAACGGTTAAATAATAAAAGTATGCGATAATTATAAACGGCCTGCGTTGCGTATTAAAGAAAATACAGCTTATTGCTTCAGGAGTATATAACATTTTTTATATATATATCTTTAAAAAAATCTTTTAAAAAGGATTACTCTATGAATAATTTCATGATTTGGTATATATTTTTTTTTTATAATTTATCAGTATGATGCGTAAACGACATCGGCGATATCTCGCCGCAGACTGGGCTCTCGCAGCTCGTGTCACTCGCACGATTCACTCGCGCTCGGCACATCTTACCGGATACAAGCGAGAAAAAACGCGCGTGGCAACAGCAGCGAATATTGTTGTTTTTATTTTTTTTCCTATAAAGGACAATGATAACTGTCATACAAAATATATACATAGAGTCACGTGTGAGACTCAGGTACCTTTGGCGTCAACTACCATGCGAGAATTTGGTAAGGTCCATGCCCTCAGCAAGTAAAAGCCTCGTGACTGGCAAATGATGATGATGATGGTAAGGGGTATATAGAGGTTTTACTGAAATTCCGGAGATCGTTTAATCTCACCCCTTGCGTATTGGCAGTTTTTAAATATGTAACATTTTAAGGGGTAAAATAACTATGTTTGTTCATGGTTTCTGTTAATTATTTTAGCGGTTTCAACTATTTCATATTTGAGTATTAAACATTTTCCGTTATTTAAAGTTCATATCCGAGAGCTCGTCGGTACAAACGTGTAGTTTCCAGCAACTATTCCCGGCCTGATTAACCTTTGGCCGGCATTAATTCTCCTACATGAAAATTCCCCGTAACCGCAACGGTCCAGCTCAAGAGAGTTATGGCCTGTTGGAGCCCAGTCAACCTGAAAGTGCACAAAAACTAGCCGAAACCCTCCGGAGCTGACCGCATTTTTGTGCGCAAATTCTCCGCCGACAATATACGGCGGCAACACCTGCCATAGTCGTTTTTTATCCCAGGTATATGCAAAGTGAACGACATCCTACGGGAATACCCATCTTGATAAACCATTTATTACATCACCTGTTCGATTGGTTCGTTCGCATGCGAATCGCTCTCATCTCTCCCATGTTTTCGTATTTTTTTTTATAAATTTCTAAATTTTTCTCTTCACTCTGCACAATGATCTTTTTCAATCTACCCCCGCGTATTCTACGCAAAATTTATCGACTCGCCTGCAAAAAAAAGGGATGAAAAAAACGAACGAAGCCCACCGGCGTGTAAGTAATTGTATTGGACCGAAGATAATAGTTTGGCTTAGATCGAAGAAAAAATATATCTTTTTGAACTATGTATAATAGTGGCAGGGCCCATGACCTATCTGGGCGTTGATATACGACTGGTCTCGGCCAAAATCATACATATTTCACCGTCTATTTTTCAATCTCACCGCGAAAAAATATTACGGCCAGATGATCAACATAGATTTCAAATTTTCATATTTTCGGCGACGGTAAACTTATATATATTCGCGTCTAGACAAGTCACTGTCAAAATAAAAAGGGGTTGAAATTATTCATGCGCTCGAAAATATTTAAATTATTACTAACGATGACATATTTATGCATAATAAATTGGTTTTATTACGTTAGATTCGTCATATGTTCATGGAAAAATATAAAAATGGAAAATTTTCTGTTATATATTCAGATAAGATATATTTTTTTAACTCTAGTAGTCGTAAATAATATAATTTATTGTAAAAAACATGCTATTATATTTAATTTTGCTTCGATTTAACACATCTGTCTCGGAAACAACCGTGTCATCCGAAGGGGGTATCTCAGAGACCCCAAGCATTTCAAGTCAGATGAATTTTTCATCAATATCTTTTTATTGGATTATTCTAAGACAAACGTGCAAACATTCGCAATTGCAGACAATAAAGGACAATAATTATTTATAATATTTATTCATTAGACTTCGGTATTCGGATATTTATTCATTAGGTATATTTGGGACCCCAAGTTTTTTATTTTTCTCGAATAACTCTTTTAATAATACTCATTGTCCTTTAAAACATAAATAAAACCGACAATATTCATTGCAGTTACCAGGCGCGCAATGTTTTTTTCTCGCTCGCATCTGGTATGATGTGCAAGAGCGAGTGAAACCATACTAATTACACGTGCGACTGGACATTGCCATATTGATTAGTAAAAAAATCTAAATATCGAAGCATATTTATTTATTTTTCATAAAGACAATGCTTGATTGGCATTACAGAATGACCCAGGTCATCAATCACGCATAAAAACATTATAGTAACGTAAAGAATATAACATATCAACGAAACGACAATATTTAACATCAAATAAAAACAACAATATGCGTTTCATTGATGCGATGTTTTTTATCGCTCCGTACTGGATGCGAGCGAGACACATCGCGCATGTGTAAGTACGAGTGAAACCACATGCGACAAGCCTGGATCGTGCCTCAATCGCGGAGGAACATCGTCGAGTACGCGCATCACTTACGCGTCATATTGATTAGAAAATAATCCAAATTATGAAGCACATCATATGTGTTGGGGTCTGTTTTCATACAAAATATACCCCATCGGTCAGAGCCGTTGGTTTCGAGCCGCCGTGACGGATCGGTTAAAAGCATGGATTATTCCCAAGCCTAATGGCTGCAGTTCACTTGCAAAGCTTAAGGGGAACGAGGCTAATTTTATATATATCTCAGTGTTAAATTTGTTAGATGAGCAGCGCATCTATCTAGGATTAAGATAAGTTTTCTTTTCTTAGCTCCCATAAAATCATCTAAGCTTCAAAGTTGTCCAATATTTTTTAATTGCAGCATATTTTGTCGGTAATGACATTTTTGAAGCGTCAAGGTTTTTGTGCTCTTTCAATTACTAGCTGGGGAAACTTTTCACTGCCATCTTAATTTATATATAGTAGTGAGGTAGCGCCCATAAGGGTCCATATGATGAATAACTATTTTTATTCTTAGAATAATCCATTTTTTAGCATTTTAAATCAAAATATTATAAAATATCTTCACTTGAAATGCTTGGGGTCTATTTTCTATAGTAAATAGACCCCATCGGGTGACCCCGTTGATTTCGAGCCGCCGTGACGGATCGATTAAAAGTGTTATTCGATAAAAATCAAAAACTTAGGGTACCTATCGCCACTGTTAAATTAATTTAGTTAGCTAGAGACAATCGCTGAAAACTTTCGACTGCAGAATTTTATGTTACGGTTTTTAAGATTGCGATTGGTTGTCCCTGAATCTGAAAAAGTAATATCAAATAGAGCCTCATCGTAGATCTTGTAGAATCTGTTGATTTTATTCGTAATTTAATTATTTTATCAGTGCATATTTTATTTCTATTCAAATAAAATGGTATGATTCTCTAAATAATTGTAGGGTCCCGTAACATTTTATCGAGGATTTTGTTTTACAGAGCCTTACCCTTATCACGGATAAGGATACCTTTTTAAGTATCTCCGAAAACAAATAAAGTCGACCGTTTATAAGCCGATTATTTTATGGAGATTCGTTTTTTTTTTATTTGAATAATAATATCAGCGGAGCGGATCGCTCGCTAATCTGAAGCGGACAGATCGATCCGTTTTCAATTTGATTTATCATTGGTGCAATTAGACGGAACGATTTTCCCTTTGTTTTTCCAATTTTCTTAACCGTCCGTCTGTAATTTGTTTCGGATTAGGACCTGCGTCGGACGCGGGACCCGTTTTGCACGGATAAATACGGCGAATTATATATATATATATATATATATACGTTCGTTTTAATTATACATTTCTTTCATTTTTACCGTTATTACGCACGTTTTAACTGCCGCGGTTTCATTTGATATTTCAGACTCGTACAAAAAATTAAATTAAGTTAAACGCCCGGTCGGTTGTCAGATGCAAGCCGGCTCTTTTTTTGCATTACTGCTGAGAATTGCGTTTTACAAACACCATCTCTCCGGCTGCTTCCGGATAATTGAAAACGTGAACTTTTTCACAGATTCGATTTCATAAATATGTCCGCCGTGATTCGTATTTATTTTTATTTCCGTTTCCAGTCTGGCATTGGCATGTGTGATGGAGAGATATGTTAATTTGCAGAAAGTTACAATGGCACGCTCTCGCCGGCCTTCATTACGCCTCATTCATCATCGCGCCAGTCAATTAGGCTTGAATAAACTTTATAAAACAAACGTTGTTTTAAAAAAAATACACATGATGAATCACTCCGTGTATAAACATTGATAGAATTCAATCAAAACGATCGAATTTGTATGCAAATATTATTTGTACATTTATTTAATTTAATCTAATGCTTCAGAAGGTTTGAATATTCATTTGCCTCGCTCGCTACTAAAAGTTTCATTAACTAGAATGACTTTGAAGTGCAACCATTAAATACATTTACGCTTCAATTTAATTTTAAACGAATCATATTTTTTATTTCGTGTAAATATTTAGCATATTAATACAATTTTATATATGACTTTTATTATTGGTTATACAACGAAAATATCGTAGATATTGCATTGTTTAAATAATTTAACCAAATATTCACGTTAATTATATTCTAATATTTCAAAAAAATGGTATAATATATATACTATAATATTACACCAATCCCTCGATTTACGCGGTACCCATTTTAGGCGGTTTCACTTTCATGCGGTCAGGAAAAACAATATTTTTTTTAAGAAATCGAACATATTTTATGGTGAGTGTCACTCAAATGCATATATTGCATCAGATTACTCCCACTTCAACCACCAGTCGTTTGTAATCCTCTCCATTGCGCGTGCAGTACGTCAAATATTGTTGTAAGTTTTGCATCTCTTGCAAAAAATAAACTGAATGAATCTACTGTTCGTTCAATTAAAAATAAACGAAAAAACTGTTAGAAGAAGTGTCACCTCCGGATCCCTGATCAGTTCTAAATATACCTCATACGTTAGAGATGTTATAAAATTTAAATGTCGATTTATTACGTCTATTTCTTAATAAAATTGTATTTTTTTATGCCTCGTTTTGCGCGGTTTTCTGGAACCTATCCCCTTACTTTATATGAACTCGAAGTCTCGATTTACGCGCTTGTTTCTTGGATCGTATCTACCGCGTAAATCGAGGGATTGGTGTATTATTTGGATTTTCGAATAATTAAGATGTTACGAATATCTGAAAGCTTCTCGCTCACTTCATAATTTTATTATATTTGCACAGATACGTGTTTAATGAAAAGACTTAATCTATCTATGATTATTCTTCATTAAGACTGCTTTATTCAGTTATTCCTTAACCTTTTCCACTCAGTATGCCCAAAAGATTGATATTTTACTTTAAAAATTTAGAATTTAATAGATATAACTTTATTTATGGTGTCAGTCACCGGTGACTGACGCGGCGTGTGGTAATTCTGCGCATACAATTATTTTTTTTATAAAACGGGAATACCAAAATATAGGCGCTTATCAAAACTTATAGTCCTAGAAAAGTAATTTATTCCATTTTCGACCTAAAAATTACGTGTAAATCTGTAAAATAATTTATGTATTCTTCCAAAGTAGCATTAATTTTTTTTAGCTATAAAAATCTTCATATTTTGGAATTTATCTCATTTTTTTAAATAGTTCAATTGAATTTGTTCTAGTGAGCATTTTGTGGAAAACCGCTTAAATTCGGTTTACAACTTACTGACGGAGATTACAATTTAGACTAGATTTAGATTAGTATATCCCTTTAAATCAGTGTTTCTTAACCTGGGTTCGATCGAATCCCAGGGGTTCGGTGAGTCAGTCTCCCGGGTACGGCGGAGGTCCAAACACACACCTGACTTATTGTACGATATTATGAAAAATGATACGACGTATGATGTAAGGGTTCGGTGAACGCGCATATGAAACTGGTGGGGTTCAGTACCTCCAACAAGTTAAGAACCACTGCTCTAAATCATTACTATAATAAACCAGTGGTATGGCTTGTAAGTAACATACATATTATTTCGATAATGTAAGTTAATAGTAAGATAGGTTTCCAATGAAAACTATGAATTCATGGAATTATTTATAACACTGACAGGGGGTATGTAAGAGAATGAAATCGTTGAATAAATAATTATAACATTTACAAATAATAAAAAGTTCAATCCAACTGAAATAATATTGAAATTAACCAGTGTCGTGGTTTGACACTGGGGGAATATTAGTGTGAGAGACTCATTCCCTTTTCACCTTTAGAATCTTTATATGGGTAAATGGCATTGTGGAAACTTTATGTTATGCCAATATACATTAGGGATGATTATACAAACAAAATAAAAAAAATCTGAAAATTAAACAGGTTTTCCTGAAAACTTGAATATATACAAATATCAAAAGTCAGCAACAAAACATGCAGATAATATTCTTGTGATTGTTACACAATTGTACACGAACGCGTACGTTACGTATCAGTTTATCATTCAGTCATGTAGCTGCTGCTTGTTAACAGTGTTTGAACATATCTTCGACGGCAAACTTTATCAAAGCGACAACTTGGCCGAAGTTTAATTCTACTGATTCCGCAACCACAACGAGATTCGAACTATCTACGAGCCCACCTGCATACTAATTGTTACAAATATTTATTTGTGTCTATTTTTTTGTTTTGCAGTAACCAAATTCATCCGGATCGGCATCGCCGACAAGAACGACAACCCACCGTACTTCGACAAGGCGCTCTATGAGGCGGAAGTCGACGAAAATGAAGACATACAGCACACCGTACTCACCGTCACCGCCAAGGATCACGATGAATGTAAGTGGCATCCATTTTTAAATTTTGCCCAATGCAATTAACAACGCGGAGGGGGATTGCGAGGGTTCCATCATTTTTATCTTGTACATTGTTGCGCACCTTAATTGGGTTTCTTGTCTTAATTCGCTCGTAAAGCCCCTTTTTTGAGCGAAACGTCCGCGCTTCTTATTCTTTAATTAATTCCCGTATTTTAAATTAAATGAAAACGACCCTGTGCGCGTCATTTACCGCAAATATTTCTACGACTACAAACGGAACCTCGCGAAATAAATATTCTTTGTCACGTAGTGTTTATTGTATTAATGTATTATTTTTTCGCGAATTTTTTATACAAAATCCAGTGCAAACATTTTATTGTGCGTTTGTATACAATTTGAATATTCATGGATATTTTCATCCGTAAAAAAAGTATATTTAAAAAGGCGCGGTACTGCTCCGAGTCGCAGTGCAACACAGCGCTTAGCGACGAAACCCCCTCCCCCTACCACGCTGCCGCCCTGCATCCATCCGATACATCAATGGAGCCTTCGCGTCTGCCAACTCTGACTGTAACGGCGAATTGTTGTTTACACACGATCAAGATATGCACGGAGGAGTTGCAGAGTTTGCGCTTCCGGCATCGGTGCGGCAATCTCGTGCCGATCTCTATGATATTTTAAAACGGCGGACAATGTCACACGCTAATGAACCGGAAAGTTTTGTCTGCCGCCGCTGCAACCCCCCCTCAGACTTTGGCTCCGAGTCGGCCACTTGTATTTCTTATGTCCGCTTCCGGTGGCGGAAAATTGGCAACAGTGCCTAGTCGCGATTCTCTAATGCGAACGTCGGAGTTTCTTAATAAAGACAGGGGGGCATTAGGGAAGCGTTCTGCGTCGCGGGCATTCCTCAGCTTTATTGCGTCACAGTCACTTGGCAACGTCGTCTGTGCATTTATTCGCACCAGACGTTGCCGAAACTCGAAATTGCCGTTTTAGACTCTAATTGTCGTGTCTGTGGCCATTGTCTCTATTATTAACATTTAAATTAAAAATGTTAAACCCTCGTCTATCGCCTGCGAGAATGTCTCGCATAATTGAGATTATATTAACGTCGCTATGTAGCGAACGCTGTCGGCGTCTATGAGTAGACAATGTTGTCGAAAAATTCCATGGAATATTTTTTTAATAAAGTATTTGCAAAATTTCATTCGTCGCACAAATCGACAACCGTATTTTATTATGTCTTATTTGGCGGGACTTGTTAAA
>JAGXCT010031693.1:0-17654 GCA_022495035.1 Philopotamus ludificatus
ATTTGAAGGTTCCTTTCAGATTCTAAAGATGCAGGGTTAATGACTCTCATACTTACATTACCCCTCTGGTCCCAAAGAATTACCAGAATTTATAGATTTTGTTGACCTAGACTACTAACTTAGCTCATTACATATATTAATATAATACTATATATTTATTACCTACAAGTCATAGCTCTGGTTTCATCAGCTCATAATATAACAAAAAAGTGTTATAATCATATAATCAATATGATCTATGTCAGTGATGGCTAACCTTTTGAGTTGGGTGTGTCAAAATTCGGAAAAAATCTAGCTTAACTCGGATACAGCTAGAAATACAATCGATTCCGCTTATATGAGTACCGGTTTATTTGGACAACAGGTTATTTAGTCAAAATGTCATGAAACAGAAACTAAATAAAGGAACTAATCATAAAATAATTTGATTATCTAAGACACGATTTAATTCAACTGCGATAGTAATTTTAAAATAAATAATTCGTCGTATTCTTTTATTGGTTTTATTATAATTTACCGTTGGAAATAAGGTCTTACTAAAGTACACATGGGGGAAAATCGTGAATAAACTATTGCTTTATATCAGGAAGTTAAGTGCCTGGTAATCGGTTCGAAGAATTCAAAATCTTCTATTTGCACCCTTGGATTTTTTTTCATTTTCCAAAATTTTAAGATTGCAATGTCAAATTCAGTTGATTTATATATTACGTTATTTAAATAAACGATCGTTTTTTAAATAAATAAATTAAATACTTCCTCTTATCTGTCAACATTTTAATGCCTCTTTCATAAAAAACTGTGGGTATGGAGGCAAAATATTATTTTAGTCCATTTTTAAAGTCCTCTCTATATATTCTTATTTCTATTAATATCACTTTGCATTGATCTGCCAAGATGACAGTCAGACAGATCGATATCTGCATAATATGAGGGTGACGAATTGTACTCTATCCAATGGTCGGTTAACTTTTCTGGTATACTTTTTGACGTATTGTCCTGTTGCAAAAGAAATTATCTGCCCTTCATGAGGGAAGATCGTATTTTATTTCCGCAGCTAAACTGTCCTTAAAATGAATTATGCCCTTTATGGCAAAAAAAATTGTGAGACGGGGATTAAGGATTGATTGACTTTGTTAAAGTAAAGTACTCATTTTTCATCTCCAATTACCAAATCTTGCACAAACAATGTTTTGGATTTCATGTCTAAAATATGTTCATATGCGTTTATTCAATCGCTTAGGATTTCTTTACTCAACTCATGTGATATCCATTTTACCTAATTCCACACCTTGTGGATTTTTTCAGGAACCATTTGAACACTCGACCATGGGTATCCAAGAATGGTCGCAAATTTTTCAATAGATAAAGTTGGATTACTTTCGATTTCGGCACTCAGTAAAGCTCCTACTTTTTGGGTTATTTTTTAAATCAAAATTTTTCACTCTAGCAAACATTATTAATAATAAATTAAATTAAAAATATTAATAATCTACCAGTACACATCAGAGGTTTTTAGTGGCAATTGTCGCAGTCCCTTTTTTCAAAAAAAAAATAAAGCATCATATCTCGAATAAATCTTGGTATCGTAAAAAATATCTATTGTAAATTGGGTTGTTAATTTCGAATTTAAAAAATCACAATTTTCGTGTTAAATAAAACCATCGAAATAACCCAAAACGTTATTTGAAAGGACGACGGTAGATGCGTAAAAAAATCCCCGAAGATTCTTAACGCCCATTCTTTTCAATTCTACTAATAAATCAAGGGATCTTGAATAAAACATCGATGTATTAAGATATTTATGATTATTGTGCTAAAGAAATTTGGGATAAATATTATTCTAAAAAAATAATGCAATTTATAGAAAATAAATCACTCTCAAAATTTTTCTCAGCTCTGCCACCTCACATTATTGAATATCAGCTGTATTTGTTATATTTAAAATTTAATCATGTAATTATGTAAATCCTATCTTGAAAATTAAAAAATTCTATAGATTCCATAGGCAGTTTTTACAAATTCTACATTTTCCTTAACATATTTAATTCCTCAATAATCGAAAAGATGCTTTTCGCCAAAAATGATTTAGGATTATATCGAATCAGTAATATAGAGTCAGTAGATTTTTAGATTTATATAGAAAATAAATTTGTCATGACGTAATAAGGCTCGTTTCAATTTTTTTTAATTAGGCACATTATGTTATAGCGTACTACCTTTGACACGTGACTTATATATTATCCATCACTGGTTTATGTCTATTTAATAATATTATTATTATATAATAACATATTTGATATTTATTTAATTATAGTTCGAAGTCGTTTCCATTGAAACTTGCGAATAATTATTACAAACAAAGTTCGATTAAGTGAAGCTTCGAATCTTGATGTATTTCAAGGTTCAAGTTATATATTGTATAATTCACAAAAAGGTTTTACCTATTATACATATATTATCATTTCTATTTACAAATGCATATTTAAATTATCATGAAACTATAAAAATAAATTAAAATATACAGTAGCATTAAAAATATATTTAAGTAAGCTTGAATAAACTTGAAACTTCTATATAACAGAGAATCTACAGTATTAGTGTTCAACTAAAATCATTATAAGTTAAAATATTATCAGGAAGTGATTGTATTTTTTTTTAAATAAAATATTCGAATAATAAATCACTATATGATGTTTTTATTATTTTCTAATTAAATCCCGATTTAATACCAAGAAACAATGATCTCCAATTATTTTAAAGATTTATTTATTATCAAATTCTCTGTGGTTTATTTTAAATTTTCGCGCATATATCCCAATTCAAAAATTAGTTTCAGCATTTTACGTGTTAAAACGATTAAACTGTTATTTTCATTTGGTAATCAACATTTTGAATAATTATAATTTTAATAATAACAGTCAGCATTCAATTTAAATATGAAAATGCATATTGTTACCACCGCATATGCATTTAATTATATATGCACAAACTGGTACGCTTTGTGCATTTTACTGCTAGGAAATGTATGTATGTACAACTCGTGAATAAACAAAAAATTGTTAAATATGGCCGTTTTTCTCTCTATGCTTATAAACTTTCTCTATTCAAAATTTTTAATTAAAATTCTCTTTAAAACTTTATTATTTTATTATACTATGATTACAGATTGGTTTGAATATATGCATACTATTAATATTTAATTTTTGACCTGATTAAATAATTGAGCCTACGCTACATTATGAACGAATCACTGAGCTATGAAAAATGTAATTTTCAGGAATATGCATATTACATAAAATCGGCGAGGGTTAGTACATAAGGGACAAAGACTTTCGCCACACATACCATATAAAAAAATGTGTCATGGAAAAAATTTGCTCTAGCAACACACAAAGAAAAGCTCACCTGTTAAAATGATTTCTCTTTTGCGTCGTAAATTCAGACAGGTGATTTCAAAAGGACCCACACTCTAATTTACTGCACATCCTTTTTTATATACATTTTTTTTATCAACAAGTCATAACTGTGGTTTGTGAGCTCGCATTATGAAATCAAAACGCACAATGGCCCGTTTAACAATCAGTATTATTTGCATAAAACGGTTTCGGTGTCAATGGCAATATTATGAAATTTGTGCTACAATAAAATTGAATTAAACCGATTTGTTCGGACCAAACGTTTAGAATAAAAAGTTGGTCCTGCAGGAGACATACGGACAAAGTTGTACATGTAAAAAGGTAGTTGTATCTGAATGGAAACGAATCTTGTCTCGAGTGAAGACAAACTTTGTCCGGTCGCAGGAGAAAGAACTTTCGTACATTTACCGTGTTTTATAGACAGTTGTCTTCGTACTTTTGTCATTGTCGGTCTGCGCAAAACGATGTCCGCGACAACTACTGTCCCTCGACAAGTAATTAACTGCTATTTTTCAATAAAACCATTTTCACTCGTTAATGAAACGTATAACGTATTAAAAAACCAATTTTAAAAACAAAGGAAATCTATCTACAAACGCCCGAGTGGCTGTTATCTGCTTTGCTCTCCGAACTCCATTTATAACCTTTGATGTTTCAAGAAGAGTAATGTATAGCGAATACAATTTTATAATAACATATTAAGGAAATGCGTAATATCCGAATAATACTGAGAAAATATTTCAGTTAAGTCTTATTATTTATATTGTGTTTATAAATATATCGCCATAAATTGAAAATAATTTTAATTATAATAACTAAGTGTCATTTATTATTTATTTATTTATTTATTTAAAGACAATGCGTGATTGGCATTACAGAATGACCCAGTTCGCCAATCACGCATAACACATAATAATACATGAGAAAAATAAACAACACAACAACAACATATATTACAATAAATTGAAGAAAAGAATTATGTACCTCATATAGATATCAATGCAAACGGTTATATACCAATATATATCCACATTATTCGGCCAAATGGTTGAGCAAAAGTAATAGCCTGGCTACCGGAGAGTTTTTGAGTGAGTTCGTCCCCGCCTTTGGCGGAAGAAAGCACACGAACGGGTTCGATGGTAGTGAGGTGGCGCCCATATGACAACTCGCACAGCAATAAGGGGAGCTATGCGACGTTTCAACCAATAGCTTGAAGAAGTGCTTTGCCAAGTAAATCGATCTTCTTTTCTCAAGGGTTATATACCCCAGGCAGCAAGTAACATGCGTATATTTCAATAATGCAAGTTAACCCCTAATGAGCTGAGTTATTAATCAGATTGGTGTCCGAAGAAAACTAATAAATCTTAAAATCCCTTCCATGCAAGAGAAAATACCCATTATCAGAGTCAATTTCTTTAAAATATGATTTTTTTTAATTTTTAATCTACCGCATCACCCCCAAATATTTAACCCACGAGCCGCCACTGCAAATAATGAAGTTTGGCCCATATGAATTAATTAATCCATTGTTATCTATCCAGCATTAAATATATATTTATAAAACAAATAATATAAATTGAAATAATGTTAAAATTAATCAGTATCGTGGTTCGACGCTTGGGGGAATATTAGCGTGAGAGAATCATTCCCCATCCTCTCTAAAGAAGTAGAGTCTTTATCGAATCTTAATTAAATGTTTATATGGATAAATCCATCGTAGTCAGATAATTAAATTTAACTAAAAACACCGAAAAATATAACAAATGTATCTCTTTAATATCTAGCGTTATCATATTTTACTATAGCTAAAACAACAGAATAAATAAAACTAATAAAGCTTTAAAAATTTACATTTGTTTTCGCTTTACCTCATATATAATAAAATCGAAAGTTCTCAGTAACTCTCAAAGTTAATGGGTCATAAACGAGTTTTTATTTTAAAAATGGTTAAAAAATTAGGACTCTTTTAGTATTTTGAAATCTGTTTTGTATGGTGCTAGTAGTGTTGTTGTTTTTAATCCTTGGATCAAAGTCAAAAAATGTATAATCATCATGGTGTGATGATTTAATTCAAACTTTGTTCATATTAGCAAAAATAGATGTGTGATTTTTGTGTCTTAATATTTAAAGCCAACAACTAGTAGAACATGATTTTTATTTAGGTATAAAATGTTTTAATATTCCAAATACGAATCCATGTAACTAAAAAATTCTAAGCATTTTATGAGCCGCAAGGTTTTACATCAAACCTAGCCTGGGGGACGCATGGTTTCATGTAATGATAATCCAAGCTAACATGCACGTGCATCCATCTCAATTGATTCGTAGAATCTATGTAATGCATCGTTATCAGAAAAAAATGCCAAGGGGTATGGCTCTCACGCCAAAAGGCGTGAACGGCTCATGACGCTTGGCTACAAAATCACGCCAAAAGGCGTAAACGGCTCATAAAGTGTTAACATAAAATTATGAGCTGTGCAGATAGAAATTTTTTATGTAAAATCAAAAGGAAAATGTATTCTCAATCTTTTATCGAAAGCTGACAAGCTTGCCTGAGAGAAAAAGCTACACAGAAAATTATTTTGATTTTTGACAATAAGATGATAATTAAATCTACGAACACAATCCTTGGATCTGAATCTCGTCCAAGAAAAGTAAGTGTAAAAGTGTTTTGTTAGTTATACGTAGATATCTTTAATCTAAATAAAAAGCCTCGAAAAAATTTTCAATGCCAATAAATCGGACGCTATTAAATCAACGGTGGGTCGCGGTTGCATCCTTATGAATTATTCGAGAAAAATAAAAAAAAACTTTAGGTACCTAATATACCCCATCGGCGCGGCTAGGGTAACATCACTTTATGTAAAGAGATATGAAATTAAATTAAACTTCTACATTTTTATTGCTACTTCTATTTAATTTTTTATTAACTTATTCTGATGTTACATATATTATTTTTTTTTATAAAAAAATAGAGGCTGGTAGAGGGCTTCTGGATGCCACGTGCCCGAACCAGCATTTGAGTAGCACTACGTAGCGGATACGATACGAAAAGAAAAATAAGACATTGAAAGTCTTGATTGGCCTTTCAAATTTGATGTCGACCTTTTTAAAACAAAGTCTACGGCAATTAAATATATAGATGGCAGAAAGGCGTTATTGCTCAATCAAATATTTGCCGTTGTCTAGATCAGTGCTTCCCAATTACTTTTATGTCACGGCCCCCTGAATCTGAAAGAATTATTTACCGCTCGCCCCCCTTTATTTTTTTTTTTTTTAGTTAAAGATTTATTTGGCATTAAATATTACAATTATAGTACACATATTTATATTTAGCACAAAATTATGGAAACTTGCTTAAAAACATTTTTTTTTTAAATAAAAACTATACAAACATTAAACAATTTAATGCAATAGATGAGGTCGCATGTTTTTACAAAACAAATCGATATCGGGTTCAATTTCAGAAATGCTAACTTGCAAAGCATCTTCCAAATTCTCCGTGGAAAGGTATGACCTTTGCTTATTTTTGAATATAAGTAATAAAGAAAATGCTGTTTCACATGAGTATGTAGTCGCGAAAGGAATAAGAGTTACCAGGGCTTCTTTCCCTGAAGCGAAAGATTTAATTCATTGACTTTATCAAAAAAATCCGCTAAATAATATGCAAAACACATCCACTTCTCATCAAAAAATGAAGAAGCGAGATCTGGTTTATTGTCGTGAAGAAAGAGGCGAAGTTCATCACCAAGTTCTACAACTCGTTTTAAAACCTTTCGGCGAGATAGCCATCGTACTTCAGTATGATACAGTAAAACTCCGTGCACTGAATCCATCTCTTTGCACAAAATGATAAATATAGTATCTTGTATTTAAAGCATTACTTTTTACAAAATTTACTATTGACATAACTTCATTTAAAACTTTAGATAGTTCACTACACATATGTTGAAAAACTAGATGTTCTGTATGTATTATGGATTGAATATGTTAGGCATAGGTGCATACTTTTTTTTTATTATAAATAGGTTTTCATATGTATTATTATATAACAGACTTAAATATATACATTCCCTAAATATGCTATTTGGAAAATTATTCATAAATAAATATTTGTACTTTGTACTGAATATTTTTGCGACTCCCGCGAGAAATCTTGCGGCTCCTGATTTGGGAAGCACTGGTTTAGATGAGAATAGATTATACATATTATTATTTAAATGATCTTCTAATCCAAAGCGGGTCTTTATCACATAAAGAACCACGCGATCTCCACCGGTCGGGAGCTTTTTTTATCCACCTGCAACAGAGAGGCGTTCGTCTCAATCCTGAGGCCAGGATTGTAATGGTTGTCCTCCAGGTTAACTAGGCTCCCCAATATTGGCCAGGTCACCAAGCCCAGCTTTATAACAATAATAATCGGACGTCATTAGGTCTAATTCGTATTTAATTTACCGTCTGATCCGGTAGTACAGAAATTTCCGGTCACCAAATTGGCACGGATAGCGGCCTAAGTTTCTCATACTTCTGTAGAGAATCTACGGAATCAAGATTGCACCCAACCGCGATCGCTAACATTTCAACCCCCAATAACAATGAATATATATTAGTTAACATAATTCGATGACTTTTATTTTTTTATTTTTTAGCTTACTGCTGCTTTAAAAAAATATAAAAATAGTACGTATAAAATTTACATTTCCAAGCTAGGCAGATAAAGAAGACATTTATTTTGTATTAGTGTTTAACTCTGGTTATTCATGACTAACTGACCAGAGTTGTGCATATATACCTGATTTTTATTTTACGCCATTTCAAAATGAGAAGATATGTAATAAACCGTTTACATAGAGCCTAGCCAGTAACCCCCTAAAATACGATGTGATTAATGGTTATAATCAGTCGTGAAGCGGAAGGAAGTCGAGGGCCCACTCGAGCTGCATTAACGTCCCGCCATAAAAGGCATTACAAAATTTGATCCCGGCCAGTAAACCGGCGGCAAACAGGACATGTTCTATCTTAATCCTGGCGACTGGGTTAACTGTCGGGTTAATACGTCGTTCTTATAATTTATGTGGCGGCCGTCAACGGCAGAGGAGGAGAACCTTTCGGCGTCGCAGTTGGCGCCAATTTGGGGCGCGGGGCACTAACGATAACGGCGTCACTAACAGCCCCGACTTAACAAGGCCGTATTATGTAAAAGGGACGTTATAGTGACGGAGGCTTTAAAGGGCTCGCTGAGGCCGTGTTGACAAAAACAAACGTCGTGTTGCAGAAACACGGATCTCGGGCCTCTCTAATACTGTCTTAGATTTGCGCTTTCGGGTGTGAGATTGCGTGTACTGTGAAAAAATGCATTTATGCTGTAAATCCCCAATAAACTATTAGTCGTAATAAGAATTTAATTGTCTTTTATTAGAATTGGTCTGAGTCGACTATTACTAGAGTTTATTAGCTGGCAGTAGCTGCTGAACTCTAGAAGTTGTTTCGCATGCGGCCAGCATCTGGCGCACGTGACCACCAGAATGTTTCAAATTGTCACACATTAAACAAGATGACACGCTTTAATGGCGACGACGTTAACAACAGTTTCTAATCATCCGGTGCACAGAGACGGAATGACTAATTAATTTTGTTTTAATTTCATAAACACAACTTTCTAATACGCCTCTCCTCAGCCCCACCTCAATCCCCACCACAGAAAGATATTCGGCAAGTCGTCGGGCTCAAAATGTAAATTTGCCAAAGACCCCGAGCTCACAGTGGCTGCCGGCAAATTGATATTTTGGCTACTATGAATATTCATAGGCGGCTTATTCGCCCACCTATATACTTTCGGGTTTGGCTGTATAAATGTGTATACTGACTGACTCTGCTGTCCATGGCAAAATGTAAAACATTTCGCATTATCTCCGCTTTATTATAACGGCAGACAACAATTCTCAAATTGCTGACCGCACTTGTTTCCAGATTTTGGTTTAACACGCCCGAATCCGGTACATGTACCGGCGCTGTAAGCGAATTTCGCCTAACTTGTTCTGTCGAGTGACGCAAGCTGTGTTAACCCTTGTGTCACACCCAGTGAAAATTTCTTGAGAAAATTATCACATAACCTGTTTGATATAAAATATTCATATTTTCGTATAAAAATATAATATTACATATTTTAATCCGTAAAAAAGTATTATAATCAATTAACAAGAACCACTATTAACTAAACTAAACTAAACAGTGGCCTTATAACCCTGGGGCGGGTCTTTGCCACCTGGAGGACACCTCCGTCTCAGTCATGATGTCATGACTGTAGACAGACGTTCTCCAGGTTATCTAGGCTCTTCGAATACGGGTCAGGTCGCCAGCCAAAGCCCGGGAATCGAGCTGTCCCGCGCGGATTGTAACAATAATAATCAGACGAGGTTATGGCCAATTCGTATTTAATTCACGGTCTGATCGGGTGCTACGGGCACCTCCTGTAGCACACACGTCACCGAATTGGCCTGGATAGCGGCCTGGCTCCTCACAGCTCCGTAGAATCTACGAAACTACGATTGCGCCCAACCGCCATCGCCACCACGTCTAATACCGACAAGCGACAACACTCGACTCTTAGCACACAAAAAATATTATATAAGCTCTCTAAGCTCTAAATATCTCTAGAATTTTTTTTATGCAAAGTTAATTAAATCGATCTCAATATAAAATAAAGTTCGGAGAGAAATCCATGTTTTCATATCCTTTGAGATTAGTTCGTCTTCAGATATAGTGAAATAAAACATTTAAATTATTTTTTGTTATTATTGTGACCAGTGCTGACTGAAAACAGAAGAACTTAGTAAGACGATAAATCAGAAAAAGTTCAATGATGATATACTGAAATCTACAATTGAATACGTTGCTCTTTGAACCATAGTTAACACAAAAAATTGTATCGTCAATGACGATAACACATTAATAGCAAATAACAACGGTGAAGAATAGTGCTGATTTTTGTCTGTGAGCTTAAGATCTAAAATCTAAGTTACAGAAAATTTTAACCATAGATAAAGAATTGATAGTTTATTATAAAAGTAAAAAAAGGCTTTCTAAAAAACAATCAATCATTTCAACTCCAGAGCCCGGATTTTAACACTTCGAATAGTTCTTTAATGCGTTTGGTAGAATATAATTGTAGTTATTCACTATGAATTAATAAAACAGACAAAAGTTGTAAAGTATATTGACGATAATTAAAATCTGAAGGAAAAACATCGAAATTTATTAAATAATAACAACGTGGAAATTGGAAATTCACCAAAGGAAAAATGAAAAACCTACATTGCAAAATATTTTCGCATCCTCCTGTTTGCTAAACATACGATCTTTCGATTATAAAACTCACTAAGTATTAAAAAAGCAGATTATGTAAAAAACAGTTGAGTGTCCAAACGTTTTAGCTTATATAAAAATACTATAAAAAATAACATGAGAGATAAATGATGATGGTAATTATATTTAAGAACAAACATAAATAAATACATATTATAGACACTGTCATTTTCAAATTAAATCTCCATATTTTAAAGTAAAAAGCATGTGTATAATAGTAATTAAAAATATTAAGCAATCAATTGGTTTCTAATAAAAACAGAAATTCAATCGTATACAGAATCAAACTTAAAGTAAATTAACTCGTTTATATTATTATTTATATTAGAAACTACTAGAATGCTGATAGTATAAATATAATATTAAAACCACGTAAAATGCATATTAAATTGGCTTAAAACAATTCAAGTAACATTTATTTTTTTAACCAAATTGATACTAATTAAAATAAAATAACTTAAATAGTTCTATAATATTTTTTCATAGATATTCATAGCTAGTGTTAATAACTTATGCGAGTTTTCTCGATCAAATTTTTCTATTATAAATAATTTCAGTGATATTTTTTATAAGCTTTAATTTCATTAAGTCAATGACAAAATATAAATGATTAGATTAATCTAAAATAAATAGTTTCTATTATTTGACGTATTTGTAATCGTGTATATACCGACTATCCCAAAAAAATGTATACGCATATACTTCAGTTTTTATTCACTTATAATTTATAAAAGAAGCTACGTCAAATGTCTACTTTTCATCTTGTTAAAAAATATTACGGTTCTAGTCAATGGACTATTGATTACAGATTTAAAAAGCTTAAATAAACATTTCATTTGTATTGTGGCGCATTCTTGCATAATTAGGGTTTTTAATTCTTACAGTGTCGCCGTTTCTGAAATAGGCTTTATCCTAGGTATACCAATAAGAAAAAGTCCAGTGGCGTCAGGTCTCACCAATGAGCAGGTTGTTCCAAGAAACTTCTTCGCCAAAGCCATCCGCTTAAAAGATTATTATCAAGAGATGTTCTTACATTACAATAATAGTGTCAAGTTGTTCAGTTTTATTGGAAATAAAACCGCCATCTTCATCAAAGCTCTCCGAAATGCATGCTATACAGATTCTTGCAGCAAATTTAAGTAATTGGCAGCAGTATACATATTTTTTTAAACATCCTGTATATAAGGCAACATTTTAATAACTAATATATTCTTTTAATAATCTTAATGGACTTTTTTTATAATGAAAATATAAATATCTGACAAAAATTGCTATTTAATTCATTAGTCTAATAGGTTTTTCAGGCATTATTTAGTTTTATTATCATTTTAGAAAAATGATTAATTATATTATATTATTTAACATTCATATTATTTTTTTGAATTATTTAAATACGATTCCTTGTATGACTTATTTATTTCTAATATAATAAATAGGTAAATCCCAACACACTCGTACATCCATTAAAATAAAAATATAAATATCGTTTAATCGAGTGTATTAAAATTGTTATCAGAATTAATTTGAATGTTAATCTTGAAATTTATCTCCTATTGTATGCATACAAACAAAGTTGAGCGACAATATTGCGAGCGGCGACGCCGCCGACGACATTCCGCGCGTCCGCGACGCCCCAAGAGCCGGCGTCCCCCCGAAGTAAAGAGGAAGGCTGATATATTAAAATGTTTCAACTTAATTCATCTTTACACCGTTTTAATTAAGTAAATAATTCGGAAGTTATTCCAAAAGACAAAGGCGTCGTAACACAAGGAATTCGCGGGCCCGCCGACAATGTCGCCTTTGTAAAATACAATATTCAACGAATAATGCGGAAAAGTGCGTCAAGGTCGACGGGTATAAGCTCTCACTACATTAGCGCAATTTAAATAATAATTATGTATTTACTTAACAAGGAAAAAATCATGCATATTTATTTTTTTAATTATAATAAAAGTTTCAGGGTAATCAAAATGTATTAAATATCAAAACGATATAATTTATTTGCGCAAATGTACAAATTCACCATGTTAATTAAATAATTCTCTGAATATGACTCTAATTATTATGTCATGTTAATTATTTCATTGTATGCAATTTCATTATTTAATAAATTAGTGTTTTTTTTATCATGCTGAATATATATTAAAATTTTAAAATAATTTCAGTGCGAATTACGCCATCAATGCACTATGCAAATTGTGAAAAATGAATCCAGCGAATCTTTTTTGCATATTTACACCATTGAATTACATTGTTACCGCGGTCGGAGTGCATCTTAGACGCGGGTACGTGCCGAGTTGCAAAAGAAATCGTGGAAAATGCGGATCGAGAAAATGCAATTATCACAATGGCGAATTTTTTATGCGAAATCAATTAATTTTCCCTCGCTGAAAATGCATTACATCGTCGTGTTTGGATTTAAAGACGACGCCGGTTTGTTTGTTCTTCTTGTCGGAGAAGAGCTCGTGATAAAAATCCGATTCCGGTCCAACAGATTTCCCACTCCGCTCCCAGTTCCCAAGTGAATCCTTAGAACTTTCATTTTAGTTTTTAAAAAGTTTTTTATTGACGATGGAATATAATGCTGAGCCGTTATAACATTATTGTGGGGCTTCGGCAAATAATTCAAATATTCTGAAGCCGCGGGGAAAGTTCAGATGAACAATTTTTCATCGACGCTGATTAATTCATCATCAAGGTATTATAATAAAAATTGACATGCCATTAATCAAAGTAATAAATAAAATTTAACATTTTCATTGAGAGAAAAACGGGACATAATATTTGCATATATTAATTTAAAAAAAAATAAGATATATTATGCAATCAACATACTGTTTTATTAATAGCGGCAATATTTCCTTAAATTATCATAATGCTTAAAAATCACATTTTTAACACTCTACCTTTATTCTATCCCCTCAAGTTCTACACGGGGACCAAACTCAGCGCAGTGTAAACCAAGTCTGTGAGCTTTCAAACTAACAAGGAAAGCAACTTTATTCAGTTCAAATGATCTTTTTTCCAGAACGTCTTTTAAAGTGAGAGGACATTTTTTGCAAGTTGTGAGAATGGGAGGAGGTGCTACTCTCCGGAGAAATGCATTTTATTCTCATCGAATTAAAGCAGTTTACAAGGATTTAAAACTTAAAATGTTGTATTTCTATACAAAACTGTCGATTGCGTCATTGCTAAATATATCAGAATAATATTTAGAGAGTTTTAATGAAGATTAAAAAAAATATCATCATACATACAGTTTTTTTGCGTCGAATGCGACAGGCGAAAATTAGAATGTCGAGTGCATAAATAAATCTGGTCTCTAACGGATTTCTCATCACAGAGTGGGTATACCCTGGGAAGGAAGACCCTAATATGCTGACCAATAATTGGTCTAGTCTCGATACTTTCTCTCCTCTTCCTTCTTTCTAGGGGACCCCTCTCTGAGGAGGTATTTCCCACGATGAAAGGATTGCTATTGCGCGACAGGGCTAATAATCACTTGCGACCGGCTACTTGAGACTCGTTTTGGGCAGATGTGCATATGTATGCCTGTGTATATCTATAGTGTGTGTGGTCGCTTGCTACTTGTCACTCGTGACTCGTTATAAGCAGATAACGCCTTAGAGAAGAGAACAAACGAATACCGAGACAAACCCCCTCCTACTTGCCTGGACACAGTCGAGAGGGTAAAATCCGATTCCAACATGGTAGAAGACGTACGTCCAGTGCCAGCAATGGCCAAGAGAGGGAAACTTCTTTACAAAAAACCGCATACCAAGACGGCTCGAGTCCCCGCGGTATGGACACGACAGTTTAAGTATTTTTAATGCTATTTTTGGCAAAAAAAATCGATTACATTTTCATTTTTTTCTACAAATAAAAAAATGCCATGCATATTAACATCATTGTACGCTACTAATGTCAATATATGTCAGTGACAAGTTGTTTTATACAAACCGCGAATGAAAATAATCCCCATTTATTTTTGTCAAGTATATTGATTTTATCTGTTTGTTTGTATGCTATAAAAATGATGCTTTCGAGATGCGATGGTTAAGAAAAATATCTTGAGCTTCATGAGAATAACTTAGATAAGTAATGTAGCTTTAATGAGTAGACTTGAAGCGATACAGATCAAATAAGTTAGTATCGATCGGAAATATTTAATAATAAATATGCTGTAATTTAGAAAGATCTTAAAAAGGATAATCTAAAATGAATGATCGTCATAAAAATACTTTTGAATTTAAAGCATAGTTGATAAATGATTTATGCATAAGAAGAAACTATCATAAATAAATATGACGTGATATATATTATAACGATTTAAAATATACTCATCCATCGCTTAACACGGTATTCGCTTTAACACGATTTCTGTACTGTCAAATTATCCTTATCGTCCATTTGATCGTAAAAAATGTAATAAAGCGTTAAAATGAATGCAATAGCATACCGGATGAAAAGCTGTAGAAGAATATCATCCATAATTAGTTAAAAAAATGTCATTTTAATAGATCTTCTTTAGATTATTTATTAAATCCTTTATTTGTAAACCATGCAGTAAAAGAATAAGATTGAATTAAGCTTTAAAAACTCGAAAAATTAAGCTTTATAAGCTAGAAAAAAAGATAAATGATGAAGAGTTGCTTGTTATGGCTACATTAGTTTCTAATGATATCGACAGTAACACTGACGAAACAAAGAGCAAAGATAGACAAACATAACATATAAATGACATTCAGCCAGCAATAAAAAAAATCTCTTTTTAATATTTTATGGTAAGACACAATGGATAATATTTTTTTTATCTATATTTTAAAACTGATTTCATAAATTTTTATGCGTATTTTTGCAATTCTTAATTTACACGTTGATCTCATGGAACCTATCTTTCACGTTAAGCGAAATATGAGTACAAAAAATATGTCATTTGTAGTAGATCATAATAAAAATAGTTTTTACAGGTCTAAGATGAAATCAGACATTTTTCAAAACCGTCTAGTCTGGCTCGTGGAGATTTTGACAGGCCGGATAATTTGAAATCCAGAAGAACAATAACAGTAATCCCGACGGGAGAGCGCAGCGACTCCGGCACAATTAACTAATAACGCCACGTGACAGCGACACGTGGCCAAATGAAGAAAATAGATGGTAAAAGCTGGGTGTCACAAAGACGCGGGTTGTTGGCTTTGTGTTTCCGGTCGTATGACGTAAATATGTGTATGTGTGTGTCGCGCAAACGGGATTAAACGGAATTAAATATTTTGAAGAACAAGGCCACTTCCGGTGGCGTCAACCTCCCTCCTCTTACTGCGCGAAAACTCGGATCATTTCCCGAAATTTAATTTTCTTCGGCTTTCGCGCGCCGTGCGTCGGGATATGTTTGTAATTTTTCGGGGTGATTACATAAATTCAATTAAACAAACAACGATGTGTACGCGTGTTTGCAGGGATGGAATGCCAGCGGGGAATTCCAGTTTATTTCGTATATCGAAATGAGCAGTGATGGAAGTTTCTTGTATATGTGTTTTGTCATTTAAGAAATGCAAATCCCTTTAGTTAGATATGGTAATTAAAGAGAGAGAGGAGAGAGAGTAAAGCACGAATGTTGTAACTAACAAATAGCAGATCTTGCCGAAATGAAATAATAAATGTAAAAAACTACTATATTTAAATAATTTACATTTTTATTAAAATTAGTATTTGATGCTACAACAATCTCAACGTCTTTTGACACAAAAATTATGTACTTCAGAGAAACTTCCTCATCAAAACGGAAGCTAATAGACAATACTCCGCAGCAGACGTCAAATAAATATTTTGATATTATTCGTTATCCTCATCCACGAAGCAGCCATAAAGCGGGGAGCGGTACTGTGGAGCCGACACGGATGCTTCATAAGAAGCTGCCTCCATCTTCACGACTGCCATATAATGCAGTGGCCGGAGTTAGACTCCCAAGAATGAAGTCGCTAATTACAAAGGCGACACCGGGGAATAACTCCGAAAGTTATAGCCGTCTACTGCTAACCGACCGACCGGCTGGCTGGCTGGGGACGTGTCGGAAATATGAACGATGGTTACCACTCCAATAATTCTAATTTCAATTCCATTATGCATCCAGTCGATAAATTCTGCGGGAGTGTAACGGGGATGCCGACAAAAGTCTGTAATGGAATCCGGGAGCAGGGATTCCATACATGGAGATTCGCGTTGGGAACTGGCAACTTTTGTGATTGGCTTAATTCGGTAAACATTGTTCAACTCGTATGGGAATTCATACGCCAAAATCGCTTCATAATTAATTATTTTAGTAGGAATTAAATGAAACTAGAAATTACGTTCGATTTTTGGAATGAAATTTATAATAACTTCGTTATTAACTAGGATCAAGTATAAAAAATCTAAATGTCATATTTCATT
Source organism: Philopotamus ludificatus (assembly GCA_022495035.1). Classification (NCBI taxonomy): domain Eukaryota; kingdom Metazoa; phylum Arthropoda; class Insecta; order Trichoptera; family Philopotamidae; genus Philopotamus; species Philopotamus ludificatus. The sequence goes on from JAGXCT010031693.1 coordinate 17,211, forward strand.
TATTGTATCACGTTACATTTCTTCTTGACTTATCATGACATTGATCAATCTATATTATATAATTAATTTATTATTGATTTTCGAAAAGTTTCCTCGGGTTTCGTTTGCAGGATAATTTTTTAATTGAAGAAAATGTAGATAGAATTTTTGGCCAAAAACAACACCAAATGCCTATATGTGCTAAAGGAGCTGAACGCCATATTAAAAAATAAATTCTATAAAAGGTCAGAAGATTGAAAAAAGCTCTAGTATAGGTGTATCTGAGGATGTCTAATAATTTAACACTTTATGAGCCGTTCACACCAAAAGGCGTGATTGTGTAGCCAAGCGTTATGAGCCGTTCACGCCTTTTGACGTGACCCACAGTTTGTCATCAGAAAAAAAATGCAATGCACAATGTAATTCTAGTATTTGACCACAGATGGATACACGTGCATGTTAGCT
>JAGXCT010031698.1:0-10904 GCA_022495035.1 Philopotamus ludificatus
GCGGCCGCACCCTGGACACGATTTGTATGCGCATGTACGTCATGCGCCCCGCACTCAAAGGGTTAAAAACGATTTTTGGTTTGATCTTCACTGTACTAGAAATACATACAAATCATTCCTTGATTGATTTTAAAGTCACGAGTAAAGTCTGTTGCCAGGTGAAACGAAATTAACCCCCGCGGCGTCCGGCCGGGAAAATATTGCAAGTTTCAGGAAATCGGAGACTGAAAAAAGGTCGTGAATTGTAATGATGGCCACAATCTATCGATCCCCGTCTCCGAGTGTCGCAAAATTATTCAGGTTTCGCAAGGGTTGACGAAGGTTGATAACAGGGTCGACAAAAACACGCACACGACAAGGGGATGGGGGCCCAGGGATCCCTCGTCTGAAGCATTCGGCATTCTGGAAATATATTCCGGAAATATACGTACGCAAATATCCTAGAGTGTGCAAAAATAAACAGCCAAATTTCGCCGCAACGAAATACGATACCGCATATATATATTTTTTTGAACAAAATCATATTGAAAAACGTTCGCTTTTTCGTTTCATATCAAATTTTAATAAAACATCGCATAAATAATCAATAAACAATCGAGAGATTTGATTCGCGCGCCGGAAAATTTTCAGCCGCATGAACTTCAACTGCCGTTTTTCCGATAATCTATTACTTTTCTAAGCACATATTTTTCTTGAAATGCTTATACAATACCCTAGTGTACTTAATCGATTATTTTAGACCTGAAACAATCAACAGTTCAGACACGAAGTCAAATATAATCCATCACGCTTTCTGGTTATTACCTCGAAGAAAATCGAAGACTTCGATTGTCCGCAATAAAATACCGTAATATATAATAAAATCGTTCTAAGCATTATCTGGTTAAAAATACGTTTTTTTCTATAAATTTAATTAAACTGAATATAATATTACACAGTTTTTCATAATTCATCCACCACTTTGATAAAAACTAAAATTTTAATGCGAGTTTCTTTTCAGAGTTTTCCGTCTGGCGCACGAGCACTCGCTTTGCACAATTAAACACGAGATTACCTGCGCCAGACGTGTAATTTCATCTCCTCTATTATAACGCTAAATAATTCCATTACCCAACACGGCCTGTTCAATCTTTGATATAATATTTGAACAATTTTTAATTACAGTTTCGCTACGAGGAGTAAACAAATAAAGCCTCGTTAAACCGGGGAGAAAAACATTTTCCGGAAAATGGCCTCTCGCGGAAACCCTTTAAGGCACAAAACGTATACACATACATATTTCCATGCAAATAAAATAATGCTAATATCCCATCAAATAAATATTCATCGCAACACTGATTGCGTTTACAATGTAACTCGATAGGATTAACCTGTGTACTCAACGTATGCGAAATAATAAACTATAAATGCACATATGTATGTTTATATAAACATTCAACATTGATATCTTATTTATACATTGTCATAGAGTTTGCAATAAATATTTGGCTAAAAAATTCCACTGTTTAAATATTTAAATAATGACATTTTTCACACATATCAGTCAATAGAGTTTGTTTTTATCAAAATGAATCACTCAGAGACTGAAAAATTAATTTAAAAAAATAAATACTGCCAAGGAACGTATTATAAGGTAAAGCGAAAAGTAATGACAATTATTTTGCCCTAATTATAATCAATATTTTCTATTTATTTATTATGTATCCTTAGTAAAAATGGCAGGGCGAGAGATAGAGAAGAAGCATATACGACTTTTATGCTATTTTTATTTTACAAAGGATTGAAGCCAAAAGAAGCCAACTTCTTCAAACTTAGCTTCAAAAATTTTATAGATCCGGGATGGCAAACGAGTACCCCACGGGTCACGAAGTGACCCACGTGTGAAATTATCGAACATGCTTGAATTTTTAGATGTGATTGTAAAAAGCCTTCATTTAATAAAAAATAAAACGATTTTTAATCTACTACTAATATCACTAGATGCCGCCACATCTTTAAAGAGCTAGAGTGTGATTAGGGTTATAATAGCGATGATTTTACTTGTAAATTTTAATGTTAATAAAACTTGTAAGCATATATAATAAACCTATGTGACCCGCCACATCAATTTATTAAAAAAAAATATCAAATTTGACCCACTTGGGAAAAAGGTTCGCCATCCCTGTTATAGATGATTCAAACAATTTAAAAGTAGTGAGTTAAACGATAAACTAAGATCAGAAAGACGTCTAACACTGGATGATGCCGCTTTAAATTCAATAGTGGAATCCGACCCTCGAAAAACCATTGGAATTGTCCTAAGATGTTGTCTGTCCCTGGTCAACAGAACAAGACCATTTTAAAAAAGATTGGCAAAAAAATAAACAAGGAATTTGGGTACCGCACAATTTTTTGTTAACCTGATAAAAGCTACTTGTTTATCTAAAACTATTAAAACCTGGACAGACAGTTAGCAATATGTTTTGGTAAATAACCGAAGACGTAGTCAGCCCTGCTATAACGAAGATATCGGGACCAGTTCATAGAAAATACGCGCTATAGAAACCAAAGGCACTCATATAAATGTAGGCCTTCTAATTTTATTATGTAAATTTATGTAAGAGTGGTATGTGTAGGACTGTCCAACTTGTTATAGAAAACCGCAGTATCACTGTGAGCGTTATAGGAGGGTTCTGGATTCTAGCCTTCATATTATCTTGGTTTAAATCCTTAATAGATTCTTATTTGAACTGTGGAGAAAGAGTATATAAAACGTGTTACATGTAAATATTATAAAATTAACCTATCCGTCACGGCGTATCGAAAACAACCGCTTCGTCCGAAGGGGGTATCTCGGATACCCCAAGCATTTCGAATCAAGATATTGATGAATTCTTTATGTTAAAAACCGATTATAGTAAGAATAAAAATAATTATTTATGATATGCTTCATAATGCGAGAAAAAACATCGCGCGACAATGATTATTTATTCTTTAGACTGTTTAGGCCAGGGGTAAGCAACCTGTTTTAAAAACGGGCCAGTTATAGGTTTAAAAATGTTGTGCGGGCCGCATGTAAAAAACGTAATAATACAAACACTGAGTGATGAACTCAAATTATCTCTTTATTAACAAAATAAATTTAGTAAAAAAAAATACAGAAATAAAACACTCGCGTCGTCCAAAGGGGGTCTATTATCCATTAAAAATTCAAGATATTGAGAAATTCTTGATTCTATTTTTGTGTATTACAGCGGAACCATGTTATTGGAGACCGTGTTATAGGAGGGTTTCCTGTATATTAAAATATAAGCGGACTTTTTTTCATCAGCATCTTGAATTCTATGCTCTACTTTTTGTAAAAGATCTATTGTTTTCGTTTATTAGCTTTTGGCTAATTGGAATAAAGACTCTGCAGTTCGCTCTTAAATGAGGGGTTTAAAGGCATATTTTACGTTCTTCTCAAACATTAATGTTTATATATATATTTTTTTTTTATTAATAAAATATTTTAGTGATTCTGCTCTTTTAACCGATCCGTCACAGGGGCTCAAAACCAATCGCGTCATCCGAAGGGGGTTTATTTATAAGGGAAAATAGACCCCAAGCATTTCAACTCAAGATATTGATATTGACATAGCACGTGTCACTATTATACGTTTCGCTAGCATTTAGCACTTCGTTACGGATGGGAGAGAGAATAATTATATATACAAATACAAATAGTTTGTAATATGTAGGATTCATATAAACAGAATTATTCCATAAAAATCAAAAATAGGAGACCCAAATAGACCCCATCGACACAGCTAGGTTAATGACAACTTTGCCATTGCTTCTTTGCCATTAATTTGCATATATTTGCAGATGTAGACGACCCAGCAACTCGCACGCGGCTTTTTAACCGTACATCATTTAATCTCGATCAATTATCGCTACCAGTCAAAATGTAAAATCTATGAAGGGCCGCACGAGACCGCTGATTGCTCACCCCTGGTATAGTCAAATAACTAACGATATATCGTCGTTCATTTAACAATATTCAGAATCACTTACCGTTCAACAGCAAATATTTATAATCAAGAGAAAGACGATCGATTGCTTACCTGCAAAATAAATAATAAAAAAAATTAGAATCCATTTATTAAATTTAAGCTATTGTATGCAACGATATATCGTCGTTCACGATAAAAAAAACGATAATAAAGCTGCGTCTGTGTATCATTTTATTATCTTATGTTTTTCGTTCATATGCGCCAGGATATTATCGAATCTATGCGTTTAAAAACTATGCATAGTTTCCGAATGCCAACCAGAGCGAGTTACTATGTATTATTCAAATGAATGTCGCGGAAATCGCATAATGAAAATAATTTATACTCGCAGAACGTTGTTTTACGCAACGACATAATCGTCGGATGCGTTGAATAACGATTAATGACACGGTGGGTTAACAAAGATTTTTTTTTCATATTCATTATTCGCCGAACAATTGTGCAGAGAGAATTTCGCGGATCGACAATGGATGCGGGAATTATTTTTTTGCACGCAAATCGTCATTGTCGTCGTGCGCGATTCTTTCCGCGAAAATAATTGCAACGGATTGTGCCGGAAAAACTGCAGCGATTTATGTGGAAAAAAAAAAACGACACAATGCGACGCCATTATGGTTTTAATATTTAAAAATATATATGCCCCAATATGGCACCTAGCTAGTTACATATTCCGTTTAGTATTCAAAGAACATTCCCTTGTTGGCGTCTATAGTCCTTTTCGAGATACGGACACGTCCGCAATATACTACGCACATGCGCATACAAACACACGCATTTCGTTTTAAACGGTCTTTAACGACATAAAAAATAATAATTCGATATTTATTAAAACTGTTTAATGTAATGAAAAAAAAATCGACCACAACCACATCCGAGCGTAGACCTCAAATGTTTGACATTAATATTTATGCGCGTTCTCGTTATAATAAATTTAATTCATGACATGATATTTTAAGGCTCGTATCGGCAAAACAACATAATTCAATAACATCCGATCGAATAATTGAATTCTAGGTCCAACGAGCGTCCGAATCTATTTTTGCACTAGGCTATCTTATCTCGGATATCGCTATCAAAAATACGCAAGTTGTACATATTGTAAAATTCGGTTACATAACCTATTCGTTTGTTATCAAACAATTACGCAGAGCAAACAGCACCGGCCAATTTTCCGGCTGCGACAATGAAAACTCGGTGAATAGCCTTCTCGTCGTAGCATGCATTTAAATGCCGGACGGCACTCTCGTAATCAGTTTTCCGAACTTTTCCTACAGCCAAACACTTATTAAGTCCATAAATGTTAACCTAACACTTTAGCTCGTTCACATGATAGACAGATGGATCAAAATATATGCTTAAATGTCAATTAATTACGACAAAACAAGGAAATAATATGTATCTATATTAATTTTTTAGTATTCAAAGAGGTTCGAATCATTTAATGCTTAGCTCCATCAACGATTCCGTCTTTATCTCCTCAATGTTGTCAAAATATCGTGCTTTCACATTTATTCTCTCATCTATCATCTTTGGAAATAGGAAAAAATAGAATGGGCTCATAAATGAACACAATAAACATATTTTTGTCAATCAAAAATTAAGTATAAATCGCAACATCTTTTATACAGTAAATCCTCATATAACGCTCCTTGCTATACAGCAAATTTCTATAACTAATTGAGACAGTCCCTGCTATAGCGCTCCAAATGCATCCAATCTTTCCGCTACCTCAATTACAATATTATGAACGTACATGTACGTTAGCACTATGATATAAAAAATACAGAAATAAAACACTTATTAACCGATCTGTCACGGCGGCTTGAAACCATCCATGTAGTCCGGAAGGGGTTAATTTATAATGGAAATATATCCCAAGCATTTCAAGTCAAGATATTGATGATATTTTGCTAAAAAATGGATTATTCGAAGAATAATTATAGATATTCATATGCTTTAAATTTTTCTATTAATTAATATGACACATAAATGACATGCACACCCGACGAAATCCTGCCGCAGACTGAGGCACGTGTCACTAGTATGCGTTTTAATTGCTCTTGCCACATCGTACTGGATGCGAGCGAGAATTACATTGGCTACAAAACGTGGCTACAGAAGAGAGTATTGTGTTTTTTTTGGTTAGGTAATAAAAATACTATTTCTATTAACAAAATACTAGAATTTTACAAGTTAAAATGTAAAATCTTCGAAGGAAAAGCACGCGAAAGTGTGGCGGGCCGCATGTGGCCCGCGGGCCGCGGGTTGCGAACCTAGATAGACTATTATCGTATATGTACGCCACGCCTCAGCCTTATTTTTAAATGGCATCATGCAAATTTAGAGTGAAATATTATTTCATATTTTTTTTTATAAATGCTACATGGATTTATCAATAATATGACATAATTATTTGAATTTTATCATATATTTTTTAGACAAAAAAAATCATTATGTACACTTTACGCGGTCCCGATTTTAGTGTTAGTAGGGGTTTAACTGTACTTGGTCTATCATTTGAAAATTTCTTCAGACGAAGATTCGAATTTTGAAGAGGCTTACGAGAGGAAAACGTCGTCGGATAGAAGAACTTAAATCTGAAGTTAGTGATGGTGATTGGAATTTAACGTTTACTATGGGCACAATTGATAAGCCTGATATGATGTTTCATGAAAATCCTTAATGACATGACCACACTAAATGCATATTTATGCCAGAGCTATTACTTTGCTCAACCATTTGGCCGAATATGTGGATATATTCGATGTCAAATATAGCCGTTTTGTTGATATCCTATATGAAATTTTATAATTCTTTTCTTCAATTTATTGTAATATAGAAATTTTATAATTTTAAGTAATAAATTTTTCTCATGTATTATTATGTATTATGCGTGATTGGCGAACTGGGTCATTCTGTAATGCCAATCCCGCATTGTCTTTAAATAAATAAATAAATAAATAATAAATAAATAATAAATAAATAAATATAATCCGTATCAAGTGGAAACAAAGATTCCTAAATTTAGCGATTTTCGACCAATTATTAATGCTCTAAATATTTAAAATCATGATAATCTAAGGACGCAATGTCTAGTGAATAATGTGGATGCTGTAGAACCTATAAATTCAACTCCCTGATTTTTTTCTGTGTGATTCTTGCTTCGTATGGCCATGCGTTTTTAATTTACAGTATACAGCAAACTCTCATATAACGATCGCTGCTATATCGCGCTTTTCTATAACAAGTTCGACTGTACCTCCTATACCGCTACTTCTTAGAGCGTACATTTTCTAGTTCGATAAATGTTTGATATATTGATTACATTACAAAAAAACGAATGCCTCGACTTCTATAACGTGGTCCCTATGTTTCGTTATAAGAGGGCCGACTGTATTTAATTTATAACGAATTTTTCTTAAGTTAATTATAAAAAAAATCGCATATTTTCATATCATATTTTTTCAGCAAATCAAGCGTAATTTATGATTTATTCATAGACTTAAATATAGAGAATAGCATATGTGTATCGATACAACGAAGTACATAAAACGAGAATAGCAGCATTTTTGGCAGTTCTGTCAAATGTAATGCCATATTCTTGTATTTTATTTTCGGCCGGTAATTTTTAGACTTTTAGATTTTGATGCGAGCTGAAAATTGTTGGCTAGGTTGTCACTGTGAATGGATACCGAACTTTAATGGAAAATATTCGGAGAAAACATGTTATAAATAATGCGAAAATCGTGTTTAAATTTTCAGCGGAGAAAATCCGGAAAAACAATTACTATCAAGTCACCAGATTTTTTTTTTGGATAGTAAAATCGTTGCCAGATATCCATAATATTTTTTAGATGTACACGATTCGTTCCCTGACCGCGCACAACTCGCAAAATTAGCACATGCATATATATATTTTATTCGCAAGAATTCACGGCCGCCGTTTCGATCTATTTTCGCATCGCCGATATAAATATTTATTTTTGATAGCCCCGTGCAAAATCACGTAGATGCTTCTGCTCATCCGAACGCGAAATTCGCTCGGAAATTGCATCTATTGACCAAGATAAAATCGTGTCAACGGTGATTCGGCTAAAAACAGAATCGCCATCCGGACCACATTATCAAACTGGGTCATTTCCTCGTGTCCAATAATAAAATTAATACACTTTGTTTACCGGCATGTTGTCTTCTCACCCGGCCTTATATAATTAATTTATGGGCAATTATCAACTCGCCTGTTATAAAATAGATTAAAAAAATCTTAAATTATAATTATATTCACTAATTGTTTACGTTAGATCGTCCCAATTAATACAGAGTAATATTAAATACACATATACAGTGAAACCTCGATCTATCATCTTCCCGCATACATCGCTAAACACGTCAAAATAATGATAAATCATCCTGCATTTATCATTACACGATATATCGTGTTAACTCAATGTCGTTGCATAAACAATGAAATAGCATAGATTTCTAAATTCCTGGACTGATCATATAAATAATGCATCTCCCTAAAATCCCAGAAGAGTTGTAATGATTGCTCATTAATGGTCCCAGTAGTGGGACGCAAGATCACGCCTCGTTACTCGGGATAGTAAAAATGGATCTAAGTATATTCTCAGTCGAGTTACAGATCATCTTCTGAAACACAACTGCGGATCACAACAAACCGCATAAAAAAAATTATCTATGTAAAACAACTATCGTTGGATATATAATCAAGAAAAAGGATAGATCAAGGCTCCATGTGGGTGAAAAGAAAAACCAAAATCAGGAAAACCTCTTAAAATCTATGATGATGCTTGGAACAGTCTTGGAACAAGGAATAAACTTTATAATTTTATTTTATATAACTGATCCTTTAGAAAGATTTCTGCTGGAAAATCCGTGGAAAAAATACTTTCAACGAATCATTAATCTACCCCTGGGCCATCTTTGGTTAAAAGGGGTACTCTTATTGTATTTGATGAGATGTTTTACGAATAAACCATTATGAATTACTAAATTAATCATCTTTTTTTTATTTATTTTAAAAACTGCAACGCTCAGAGGTTGAAGAGACTCATTTGATATTTTTATTTGATAAAGGACTAAAATCAAACGAAGCTATATTTATGGAGCATCTTGAATCCTCCCCACTACTATATATGGTTTTTAAAGTATTAAGAGTAAGCAAAAGGACAAACCAAAATAAATCAATTGATGACACTTTAAATTCGATATTTGAGTCAAAGGGTAGAAATTTTCAAAATAGTATTAATATTTTTAACTTTATATATGAAACTATTCCATTTCTTATAATGATTATTACTGGGGATGGGATGTGGATCCTCCACACTAATCCGAAGTGAAAAATCAATGATTTTCAATGAATCGGGAATTTGCGTCTACCCCTGGGTCATCATTGGCTGAAAAAGGTACTCCTTTTTTGTTTGATGGGATGTTTTCGGAATAATTCAAAATGAATTATTAAAACTTGGTCAGACAGAAGTTCTCTATGAGTCAATGGAACAATCGCTTCGAGATAAAAAGTCCAAAATCACTTGGAGTCGTATTTTAATAATAAAAATGGTTCAAATAAACGTGCAGATTTTGTTCAAATAAACTTTTTGTCGCAATAAAAAAATGCTTTGTTTAACATATTCAGTGACCCAATCAAACGACGATATATCGTTGTCGATCCAAATATTCAGTTCGATCGCTACTCGTCGATGTATATCGCCGCCTCTTACAATTTCAGAGCGGTAATTACCACTTTGCTCAACAATGGAATTCGCCAACGCTGCACAGATTTGCATCGATACTCGACGATGAAATTTACTGCCTAATGACCTATTAAATACCTGATGGAGTAATTTACCTACACAATATTATTATATCAAATCGAATTGCCTCTGAATAAATATTTCGCATGCCGTTATTAACACGGTTTACTTAAACACGTATTACTTTTAACACGAAAAATTATTTCAGCCAGCGTGTTGTGTCGTGTCAAACAAATTCCACGGTGCTGAATACTACATACGGTACCACCGAAATATTCAGCATATTTCAGTAATTTCTCGTGCAAAGAATTTCGGCAGAGTTCTTTGGTTAGTCAAAGGTTATACATATTAACATCTGCTCTAGGAATATCTACGTATTCAAGGTTATATATAACACTCCTCACCTCAATTGATGTAAAAAGAACTAACTCATTCAGCTGAATACCAAACCTTATTATAGTATAAGTTATAAATTAAAAAACAACGATTTTAAATCTAAGACTGAGCTAGATCTGTCTCTAGAATGCTACGACTAGTCTCCTAGACTAGATCCTTTCATTCTACTCCATTCGTTCCATCCTAATCCCAGAGATAATCTCTATAGATTTCGCGAATGTTTCTAGATTGACTAGATATTCAAAATCTCTCTCGGTTCTGTAATTCTCGTCGAAATCCATTTTGAATTACTCCCAATCATTCAGCCCTGCTATAACGAAGAAAACGGGACCACGTTATAGAAAAGTTGCGTTATAGAACCCAAAGGAATAGAAAAATATCATTTATATAAATTCGTAAAAAAAATATAGCTCATAGGTTCGACTAAAAATAGTCGAATTTTAATAATAGCTATACATCAAACTATCTATTTTTCTCACCGAGAGAAAGAAAACCCTAATAATGAAGTCAGTTTAGATTCTTTTGCTCCCTTTTTCTCCTTAATCGCCAAGCCAATTGTATGATTTTTACTGTACGCCGTATAAACTTCAAATAAAAACATATCGACATTCACATTGCCTTCAAATGATGTCTCTGCATTAACTCTCATTTAAAAATATTATATTTATTCATAAATAAATTCGTAGTAGCGTTTGCCGTG
>JAGXCT010031700.1:0-10956 GCA_022495035.1 Philopotamus ludificatus
AGGACCGGTAATTTTTATAATGCGGCCACAGTGAAATTTCACTTGAGAACCGCTGCTCTAGACGTAGAAGTTTGTTATACCCCTCTGTTTTTGTATAATTTGGATGAGGGTATGAATATAGTATATAGTAGTGAAGCCTCAGTCTGTAACTCTTTACGAAGGGTTTACCTCCTTTTTTGAAGAAAAGAGTGACTAGACATCTGCTATATGTTGCTGAAGTTTGTGTTGTTGTTTTAGAATAGCTTCGAAATAAATATAAATAATTTTACGTCTAAGAGTTTTCATGTAACTGTCTCTGAATAAAAATAATAAGTACACAGTTTCATTAAGTAAAATGTTCGAATTATTCTAACTCTTCAGTAAAATATCATCTGTATATAAAGGTTTTCAACGAATATTAAAATGAATATCATTATTTTGTATTTTTTATATTCAACTTATTTTTTTTCATATAAAAGTTGAAACAACCTGCTTGTTTTATACAAGAGTTGTGGAATAACGTTGTAACTTCATTCGTGAGCCACGTCATTTCGCAAGTTTTTATTGCTTTTCATGGTTTTTTTGTCTGTTTTGAATGTGTTTATGAAAATATATATTTTTATTTAAAAAATATTAATATATGAATAGAATCACTGATAAAAATATATTTTTCTAAAATACAGGATATATTTATTCTATCATATTTAATTATATAAATATAAAATATTATTTTTTTCGACCCAGTTATGATGCTGGTCGAACGCATTTGTAGCCTTTCTCGACTTTTCACCAATAAATTTGCAAATTACCTAATGAAATTAATTTATTCGCCGAATATTTTCGGAAACAGTAAATTATAAGACATTTATTTTTTTCATAATTTTAAATATTTCTCAGAATTTATTTTTCTATAGAATCTATATATTTTTATTTTGTAATTGAATGTGATACTTGAGAATTTTCAAAAGAATAATTTTTCATATTATCATATTACATATTTACGAAACACATAATTTGATCTTGATAATGTACGTTCTAAGAGTGATTGCTATAGGGGGGGGGGGGGGACTGTCGAACTGGTTATAAAAAACTGCGATATAGCAAGGAGCGTTATATGAGGGTTTACTGTAAGCAGAAAAAATATCGATTTTCATATTACAATCGGATAAGTTATTAAAAATTGTCATCTCAAAACTAAATCATTGATTATCTTAGTGTCAGTTTTTTGTAAATCATAGGCTTTGTTTGAAAAATATATATTTATTTAATCGAATATCATATATTAGCTATATTAAATTACGTTAATACTGTATTGACGATCGTGTCATAATGGAACTTATTGAAATCATTGGAAATAAAAAAGCTGCGGGAAAGTCCGGCACTCGAGCGGGAAATGAGTGTTTTTGAAGGAAATACGGGTTCAAAGTGATTTTTTTTACTTAAGGGAAGTTTTCCACGAAGGCTCGTTAGCAGTATTATTCAAACATTTTGCCGGGAGATGGCCAGCAAAGCCACAAAGAAATGTGAAGAACGCTAATTGCCTTCGTGATTGACATTTGAGAAACCCTCGGGATTAGATTCGTTAGGTGGGCCAGGTCGCTGTGAGGCCCTCACTTTCCCCCTCAGGGGCATTGTTGTTGTCTTCTTATTTTTCTTAAAATTAAATTCGAGACGTGAAATATTGATCTGTGCTTATGGGTACATAATTTAGACGCCGTTTTATTTCATAATCTGAACTTGAGATTCCAATGATTTTACATGACGATAGTAAATTAATAATATTATTTTAGTTTGGAATGAACGCAATACTTACCCTGTGACGATGCTCAAGGGAATTTGATAAATACGAGAGCAAGCGGTACGCAAATTGAATGTTGTAAGGTGTCTAAAAAGTTCTTAATTAAGTAGATTAGTTTAGGAAACTGGGGTACAAAAACTTGTACGTTACAGTAAGTAATACATAGAATAGTTTATCTTATTTTTTTTTAGATATTTGTATATATTAATTTATGAAGAATCGCTTTTCATAAGTATAATTGCGGATTTTGAGCTAACCCCAAGCTTCGTGCAAAGGGAAACATACTGCTTTTAAATTTAATTTAAAAGGGATGAAGGGTTTTTACTTAAAAGCTTGACCGAAACCTTTCTCTACTTGCCGAGTTAATGGCATTTTTTAATGACTGCAAATTTCCTCATTCGCTTTCACTGTTCGAGACGTATGAACTAATTCGGCGCTCAAAATATGACATCGTTCAAAATTAATTAGGGAAATGATGTAATTTTTTTTTATGCGAGGCTGAAAATGTGTAACGTTACGCTGAAATAGGTCAGTTCGTAGAAAAGTTTTCAATGAATCCAGCGCCATAAATATGGCTGGTAAGCCGGACTGCGAATTGAATGTATGTACTGGTCCATAAGAATTGTCGATAGTTTTCATCTATTTTATGTGGCCATAAAAAAACCTGCGGATACTAACGTTTTCGTATATGTGTATAAAATATTTAATATATTCTAGGATCTTCCGTATAGAGGATAATAAAAGAAAATATTATCATGTGTATTATCGCGGAAAAAATAATCTTTTCCGCCAACTTATTTTATTATTCAAATATTGATATGCTTGTGTAGTAAGGCCATATCGTGTTTTTTTTTTGAATAGCGAAACAACTCTTATACATCATGATCATTATGTTAATAATACAAACGATGTACGTCTTCCGTCTTTTACAGATTCTTATTTATAACGAGCAAGTTTCATGTGAGAATAATTGCGTGGAAACATACACAGTGAAGCTTCGATTCATCGTTTTACAAGGGATTCTTTATAAAAAACGACAAATATGGATGGCCTTTCTATTCATTCTGTCTTGATCAAGAATACCATCCACTCTAGGCAGATATTTTTTATACTAGATTATACTGATCTTTATCATTATAGAAGTATCAGCTCAATGAAACGTATTTTTTAATATTTTTCTTAAAAATAGTTTAATTGAGAATCCGTGGTGCTAGTCTCAGGCATCTCGTTATATCAACTCGCTTTTCTTCTGTATTTCTTTCAACCTCTTGATTTATTTATCTCTGCATTCATCTTTATATACCCGATTTTATTTTGCACGGTTTTTAAATAACACGATTGAAGGAAATGTATCGTTTTATTTTTTTAAAGATTGATTAAAGTTGAGATGATACTTGTATTTAATATATCTTACGGTAGAAACGTTTTATCAGAAACCGTGTAAAAAAAATCATAGAATTCATAAATAAATTAAAGATTGGTTCCCTCAATTTAAAAACATTATTCATACATATTTTAATTAAAAAAAATGATAAAACTGTCCTGTGTTGTTGAATTTCTTATAATTGGGAAATCTGTTATCCACTTCTATGTTTTTTTTATTACAAAAGTTGTTCATAATTTGTTTGATATTCAGCCCTAGGATGGGATCATAAGTTAGCTGTGCAGTAGCTAGTGGATAAATTTTACTATTATGTTTATTTTTTTACCCATTGGTCATTGGCGATTGTGACATAAAATTATTTAGCTTTTTGCGTTTATAAAGTATTACAGAACTGTATTTCTCTACGTTAAAATTAATTTAAATTAAACTCCACGTAAAATTTCTCCTCTATTTATATCTAGAATATATTAATATAAATTAAATTCGATATTTTTTGAGTTAATTATTATTTTTTTCTTTAACCAATCTTTCACGGTGGCTCGAATTTAACGATTCTGGCCGTTGGGGTCTATTTTGTATGAAATGAATGTATGAAAATATACCCCAGACATTCCGAGTCAATAATTTATATATTCTTTGACAATACCTTGAAATTTGTTTTACTACATTACTGTCCGTGTACGCGTTTTCGCGGGCTAACGAACTCTGGGACTCATCCGTTCACGCGTTTACGCGTGATAAATACAATGCAAATATACTATTAAAAAACAACATCTAGTAGTCAAAAGATAATAAATCTCACGCGAGGGTAGGTGACTCACATATTGAATATCGTATAATATTCCAGATTTTTACGAAAACATTGGTAAAAATTCGCGCGAAATTAGTGGACTGTAATGAATTTTCTAAGAATAAAAGTAGATACTTATGATATGCTTCATAATTTGGTCGGTATTTTAGATTTTTTTACTAATCAATATGACGCGTAATCGACGTTCGAACTCGACGATGTTCCGCCGCGAATGAGGCACGCTCCCGGTTCGGCGCACTTGCACAGCACGATATTTTTTCTCGCTCGCACTTGCCCATGCGCGTTTTTTCTCGCTCATATCCGGTACGGAGCGATAAAAATCATTGAACCCGTGCTATTGGTAAATAATATTGTTGTTTTTTTTTTTTTTTTGCTATTGTGGACAATAAAGGTCAATGATTATTTATATTAATATTTATTCTTAAGACTTTTAAAACAAATATAAGTCATTTCAAATATACCCCATCGGCACGGCTGGGTTAAATAATTCTTAATAATGACCAATCTAATGGGAGGTTTTATGATTGGGACCATTTGTCCCACGAATTTACTTTATTTTATTTTACAAAAAATACGCATTCGAATAGAAAATTCCGTTACAGTCCTTCGCAGATAAAACGAATTTCATGATAGATATTTGATAAAAACTATCAATTGATTTTAGGACGGATTTTTGAACACTTGGGGATTAACATTGCTTTCGGCCGAGACTATTTAAAAAAAAGATAAATGCGAGAATGCTGCAGCAAAGTTTTGCTCTACTGAAATATTTTAATATTTCAACATTTAGAATCAATACTGTAGTTTTTGCAAATGTTTATTTATTCGCCAGACTGGGTGTGATTCGAATTATGAAGGACCAAACGGTCAAACGTCTGCACGTCTGTCTGTCTGTCCGTCTGTATATTCCTGAGACAATTGCAAAACTGTTCAAAAATAGACGACCGCAGATCTGGCAACTATCTCAGATTTGATTTCAACGATTTTTTTTCGCACAATTTTCAGCGATTTTTTTCACAGCGACTATGATTAATGTTTCAGTAGCGAATTTTTTCATCCATCAAGTGTTGTCAGAGCGGGCAGGGGTATCGCTGACTGATCCACGCCCGGCCATATTGTTTATATATTTTGTTCGGGGCGGTAATAGATGAGTTTCGGACAAAAGCGGATTTAAATGGCGTATATTTGTATAAATATGGTCGCTTTGATATTGTACATTTTCTGTACACACGTATTTTTCGCACGAAAAAATTGCGCTTTGTGCCCGCCGCTATTGAAATGCGCAAACCAGTTTGCAATCTTACGCGCCGCGTGCTCGATTGTGTGTTGGGCTGTGTATTTTTTTCTTTGACATTATGTGTGCAAAACGTCTGTGCTAAATATAACCGTTTTTGTGCCAAATTTTAATTATACGTTTAAACACATATTCGATACTAATTTATCTAAAAAAGCTTACATTTTTACTTATTCTGCTGGAAAATTAACCTCAAAGAATGACATTGACAAACACACGGTAATGTTATAGTCACAGACGCAGAGCGAAAACTTTTGGCGTTTAGAGAGAACTGCTGCTCTAAAATTCTGAACTTTAGACGTGTGTTTCAAAGCTAATTTTATGTAAAATCCTCTTCCGTGTATATAATAAAATACTATAAATAATAGATATAAAGTCTTATTTCGATTCGTGAACTAAACATGTTCATAATGATCAATCGTTTTACAAAAAGATTGTTCAATCTCTATATGAACTATTGTTAATTTTATTTTATCTTATGTTATTCGTGAAAATTTACATCTTAAAGAAAGGTAGAAAAATATCTTTGATATTTGCTGCCTGATTTTTTACGTCCACGTTTCGACTTATCAAGTATATAAATAATATATCTTTTATAAGTCAACCCTCTTATAAGGAAGTAATCGGGATCACTTTATAAAAAACCTGCGTTATAGAAAACAAATCAAGCAATAAGTTGCATTTGTATATTACTAAGCATCATAATTATGTTATGATCACTGAGTAAAAATTGATAGTTAGCACCCATCTGTCACGGTGGCTCGAAAACAACCGCGTCATCCGAAGGGGGTCTATCAAGGACCCCAAACATTTCAAGTCAAGATATTGATAAATTCTTCATCGATTTTTTTTTGAAAATATTAACTTTCGGTATGCTGACGACACTGTGTTTTAGCAATAGAATTAGCACACTTACGTTATTGCATGCTATTTTTGTTCCATCAATGAATGAAGGAAAACGAAGCATAGAAAAAATTACTGATAAGTGATATTGTGAAATTAAACAATTGTCATCGGTGGTTTAAAAAGTTTAAAAATAGAAATGGGAATCTCAAAGATTTCGCATGAAAAGGACAACCCCAAAAATTGGATGGTGGATTAAGATCCTCGTCAAACAGTTGAGGAATTGTCATTGAGGATTGACTGTCCATGGTTAACAGTTCATGATAATCTTCGTCGCATAGGGAAATTGTATAAGCAAGGAATTGGGGTTCCTCATGCATTGACGGAGACGGCGCTCGAGATCGAGATCTGCGCGTCTCTTTTGTCTCGGTATGAAGCCGATCCGTTTTTGCGGCGAATTGTAACTGGAGATGAGATGTAGGTCCTATACAATAATCCTGTACAAAAAAAGCAATGGCTTTCTTCTGGAGGAGTACGGGTACCCGTTCCGATCCCTCGACCCATCACTAACAATAAAGAAGGTCCTTCTTTGTGTGTGGTGGGATTTTTCTGAAATTATACACTATGAATTGCTTGAACCTGGTCAGACCGTTACAGCCACAGTGCATCGTGAACAACTCGAGCGATCTGTTTTCTTCCATAACAAAAAAAGGATCCTTCAACAAGATAACGCGAGCATATTGCGACCTTTTCAGATCGTTAGAGCATGTATTTATTTATTTATGTGGCCTTTTAACACTGAGGTGGGTCTTTGCCACCTGGAGGACACACCGCGAGCTCCAGCAGAGACACGTCCGTCCCAACCCTGATGCCAGGACTGTGACAGACGTCCTCCAGATTAACTGGGCTCTTCAAATACGGGTCAGGTCGCCAGCCATAAGAGCCCGGGAGTTTGTCAAAAAAAGTTTTGTTTACTTTTCGGTCCCCCTAATATATGGGTTTTTTTATAAAAACTCCACAGGCGATACAACTTGCCACGTAGATGAGGCCCAGAAAAAAATTCCTCTGGCATGAGCGCAGTTTACATTATAATCGATTTTCAAAAAAATCTCCCTGGATTCGGATGAAACATCATTAATATAATAGCCGTCAATATTTTATCGACATATTGCAATTTGGAATCGGAATAGGGTTACGCCGCGGCTCTCTTATATTTAATACTACCGCCGGGGTATTTCTGTATAAAGTTCTAGTGGGGGTAACAGTGCATCTACCAGCAACAACAACAGTAACGTTACCCGCCGACATTACACAATTCAAATAAACGGTTACTAAACAACACCAAAAATAAAAGAATATTTTTTTTGTACTTCATTTATTTTTAAATAAAATATTGACAGTTATTTTCGGTGCGGTAAGTGAAGTGTGTGATTTCTGTGAAGTGCATCTGTAGTGTTGGATGGAGATGGACTTCTTGGAGTGACGGAGAATCAGCTCCTGGCGACTACACGCAGAGGTAGGTTAATAGTTTAACAACACTCGAATACTTACATACGTAGTACTTATGTACATATTTTTTTAATATAGAATGGCCAGTACAAGAGAGTTCATAATGACGCAAAGGTAGGAATAGCCTACCTGGGAAAACTGGATTCGGTCAGTCTAATATTTAAGGTGACCTTAACTCAAAACTCCAAGGTCATCTGTATAGTCACATTTGCAACGTATCGGTAAAACAAAGAGAATAGGAATTTAGACACTGCACAACGCATCTGAAGATAACAAAAAAAAAACCGGAGAAACACATGTAATTTTTGTTGTCGGGACAAAGTATTCGAATCTTTTTCTACATATTTTGGGTAATCAGATAATCTGGTACGTTTCTTCTCGAGTTACCTTACAGAGAGGAAAGAATATGTGACATACGACTCCCAAACGGGGTCAAATTTAGGACCTTTATTATTTTTGGGTCCTTCGGTATAAATTTTCACTTTTCGCAGACGGTTTAAAAATATTTAGATCTATTACTTCAGTGGAAGATGTCATTTCGTTGCAGCTAGACATCGATTCTTTACGCAATTGGTCAATATTAAATCGTTTTCCATTAAGCATTAGAAAATGTCAAACAATGACATTTTCTAGATCAGTGGAGCCTAACATCTTTAATTACAGACTTGGGAACGTAACTCTCCCTAAGCAATCGTCTGTTAAAGATCTGGGTATTTTGTTTGATTCTAAGTTAACATTTAGCTTAAATGTATTGGACGTGTGTATAAGATCATCAAGAATGTTGTGCTTCGTCTTGAGAAATTCTCATCACATACGTAGCACTTTAGCTAATCACTCATTGTCTTTATGAAAAATAAATAATAAATAAAATTGTAACTGGAGATGAGTAATGGATCATTTACAATAACATAAGTCGAAAAAACCAACGACTTTCTCCGAATCAAACTCACGTTCCGACTCCTAAGCCTGTTTTACCATTCTAAAAAGTCATTTAGTGCATTTAACAGGATGTAAGAGGAATAATTCATTTTTAATTATTAAAACCTGGAAAAGAATGTGAATGATTAACCGAGAAAATAAAAATAAAAATTTATTACGACATCTGGACGCCTTCATAAAGCAAGAATGACCCCATAAAAATACATGAGCTAAACTGGAAAGTTCCACTAAATCTTGATCTTGCTCCTCCCGATTACCTTCTCTTTAGGTCAATGGAACACTTTAAGAGAAAAGCATATAAGTGAAATCGAAAACCACTTTAACGAGTATTTCGCTAGCAACCCAAATAGTTTTTACAAAATAAGGAATTAAAAACTACAAAGAAGATAGGAAACAATTTCTAATAATGATGGAAATTATGTCTTTTTAATAATATGTAAAATAAATATATAAAGCATGTATTTTACATTGATTAAAAAATGTGTGATTTTTTCCCTAATATTTATAATTAACACGCTTTATTTTTTTAAATTTCTGTAGTGTAACTAAGACATGAAACGCTTAATTTTTCTAGGATTAATCTCTTATTGATTTTGAAACCATCTGCCGTATACGAATATGTATATTTTCATATATATATATAATGAAAAAGAGTTTTTGGCCCACTCCTTCCTGTAATTCAAACTGCTTAGAACAAGAAAAATGAGCTATGCCGCGTTGATCTTGTAAGGATTGTGGATTATCTTATAAAACATGATGTTTTTTTCATTTAATAAATTGTTGAAATGGGATTCCATTGTGTAATTATAGGATTTCCTTTTGGGGCGTGTTAATTATCACCTGGCAGAGAAGTGGGGTGGATCGCTTCCGGTCTCCGCGAGCTTTTTCAGAGTAAAAGTTGAATGCTAAGCCACGTAACTGATACACTAAGTTGTTCCAGACAATTTAAACTTAAAAAATAATCAGCTAACGTCCTGGCGCGCTCGCATTACACGGTTATCATACGTCATTACGGCTATCTTACGTCATTAAATTACGATTCGCACAAAGGTTCCGCATGTGGGGATTCGCTAAATGTTATCTTTGCATATTAATCCGCATTAATTTAATCTTATTATTTTATTACGCTCGTTAATAGGAATTCAAGCGTATAATAAACGAGCGCCAGCGCAAACACCGAGCGCTGTATTGTAGTCCTAACAAAATAATTTACCAGGACCACACACACATGGCCGCCATCGGCATATAAATTACGACGTCCCTTTGAATATAATTTAAATTCCTCGGGCACGCGTACTTCCGAACTTGACCACGTGCTCCGATTACATAGTCCGAAGGGCCCAAGTCGGCCGCAAACATTTAATTAAAAAGAAATTGGTCAACAAGTGACAGGGCCCTGCCGTGGAAAACTTCATGGAAAATCGACAGGCCAAGGCGGATTTTATTCTCGTTTTATTCGAGCGACAAAATGTATAATTGGGGTTCCGTGTTTCTTTATGTTGTTCAATTCGAAATGCTCCGACATCAAACTACACCCCGAAGATTTAACCTTTTTTAATATTGCTGGAAAATGGAACGGGGCGCTATGTATATTCTTATAGTATTTTCCATGTTTTTATGGCATATTTGAAGTATAGGGTTTATATACAATCTTTATACTCTGACACGTTACTTGACCTTGGCTGCGTAGCCTTTATTTTATCATTTAACGAAATACTGTTTTCCTTATAATGTATTATCTGATCGTATATATTAAGTTGTCCGGTCGAAAAGGGCGTATTTTGATGATCATTTTCGATTGAAATATTTTATGTGAAAAATTAATAAAAAAAGTGACAATAACTACGTTTTACATCATTTGGTGACTGGAAACGAAAAGTATACAATGCATGTATACGAATCAATTAGGTAAATGATAATGGCTTTCAAAGGGGCAGGTAGCAAAATCAACCCCTCGACCGGGTTTAGCAGTAAAAACAGTGCATAATATATCTTGAAGTCTTTCTTCAACAATTACAAGTGAAGTACTGTGCGCAACTAGAAAATCTAAAAGGAACAATACGGTTAATAAGAGACTTGGATAACGCCCGACCCCATGCATCGAAGATGACTGAAAATAACATAAAGGAGCTAGGTTGGGATGCTATTCTTCACCTGGCATATATTCCTGATTTGGCTTCATAAGATTATCATTTGTTTCGATCAATAAAACATTATTTAGCAAAAAATAATGCATTCTGGAAGATATCAAAAAAGGAATCAAAGGATATTTTTACTCTAAACCCAGTAAATTTTATTTCGATGGCGTAAAAAACTTACCTAGCCGGGCTGATATAAGAATAATTCTTTTAATATAAATCCTGCACGTCACAAACTTTTTGTATTTGTCTAAAAAAGTC
>JAGXCT010031703.1:0-32360 GCA_022495035.1 Philopotamus ludificatus
TATGGTCAGCTAGATTCCAAATATTTTTATTCAGTCCGCACGATTTTAATATGATCGCCATTTTGAACATTCTGACATTTCTTCTTGAAGAATTTCCGCTATGGAATTAACAATTTCAGAAACGTCCGAGTATTAAAAGGATTTACAAAAAATGTAGCCACTGATTCGATAATAGAAAATTGCTGGAATCTACTTTCAAATTGCTCCAAATGCCTATTAACACATTACAGACCGTACGCACAAATTTGTGCGCCGCAGAAACTTTCAAACCAACGGTACGCACATATTTGTGATCGACGAACTACATACATAAAAAAATTCATTCCGCTGCTCCTAAAAATGTTTAACTGGTTTCTAAGATGTCATTAGTATTATATATATGTATACAAGATTAAAAAAAAAATACACGTAATAAAGTCCACAGATATCCGTCCAATCACAATTTGTTCAAGGATTAAAAAAAAGTTAAAATTTACCGATCTGTTTGAAAACATTTTTAAATTACATTATATGCCAATTGAGAACCAAATAATGATCTTGATATAGAAATTTGATTATAACTTGTTAATTGTTTTTTAATTCAAGAATTTTTGAGAAAATATGATTATTTTTTATTTTTATTCAAATACTACTCTCTTACATAAACCCAAGGTTTGGTACCAATGATTTAGTAACGCGTCTTTGTACTCATAACTATTACGGAGACAACATTGAAAGTTTTATCGATTTACACAAACTGGTTTAAGGTTATATCAATTTAAAAAAATCATAATATTTGTTGGAATAATACTGAAATTTGTCGACGGTCCCAGGCGTAAGTTTTAGGAAATTATTAGCGGACAGTAAAGTGTTAAGGTGAATAATAAATAGTTTTAGGTCAAAAATATTTTCACCAATCACTTTTTTCATTCTTGGAGAATTTTTCGATAAATTATTTATCCAAAATTGTATTTTAGCTTTGAAGGCTTTTATATGAATCATTTCTGCTATATCTTTGTTTTTCAGTGGGTGCATAGGGCGTAGAGTTAAGAGCCCCTGCTCTAGCAGAACCTATACTGTGTAAAGTGTGGGATGGAAGTAGTAAATAAACATATATATTCTTAGGTAACTTTTTTTTTTAAAATACTTATATATTTAAAATATTATAGACATATTCGTCGGGTACATAATAATCAATTATACCTAATTTACACCACATCCTTTTTCATGCGAATTTTATGTTTAAATAAACATAAAAATTGAATTCAATAATTAAATAATAATAATACATCTTGTAAAATTTACAAAACACATAAAAAAAGGATGTAGCCGTACAAGAATGTAAATGATTAAAATTAATTATATTTAACTAAATTACTAAGAATTTCATCTCGAGCGTCTTCGATAATATAAAATTTACTATTTACGTTTTCAGTAATTTTCGTACGATTGATTATTGCCGTTTGAATTGAAATTACGATAACCTCCGCGATTTTCATTGCCGTAACCTCTGAAGTTGTTGAAACCGCCACCGCCGCCGCGATTATTAAAACCGCCTCCTCTTTGTTCATTAAAACCACCGCGGTTATTAAAACCGCCTTGATTGAAACCACCTCCTCGGTTATTATAGCCGCCTCCTCTCCAGCTATTGAATCCGCCGCCGCTCGGACTATTAAATCTATTCCCACGATTGTTATTGAATCCTCGTCCGTAATTATTGGATCCGTCTCCGCGATTGTTGAATCTGCCGTTATAATTGCCGCGCCCCGACGGACTCGGTCCGAACCTCGGCCGCTTGTTATCAAAGTGCATTGCGCTCGCACTCTCGCGGTTTATTTGATAGTCGCCGGCGTTCATCGAGCATAAATTTTTAATTACGGATATCAGCTGAAATTAAACGCAACGGTTATTAAATAAAAACAATAACGATGTCGGATATCGACGGAATAATTATTCACCTTGCTGTCGAGCGGACTCAAATCCAACGATTGTTCAGGATCTTGAGCTGCATGATCGATCAGCACTTCCAGCGCCGGACGCAGGGCGAGAATACTCGCCGCATGCTGAGGATTCATTTTAAAATTGATCCAATTGTCGATTTTCACCATGTCGTCTACCTGATGATTTATTTATTATAACATATCATAAAAAAAAACAATGCGTGATTGGCATTACAGATCAACCCAGGTTCGCTAATCACGCATAAAAACATAATAGTAACGTGAAAAAATAACAATAAAAAAGAGAATAACAATAAAGAAAAGAATTATAAAATATCAACCAACTGGCCAAGTGGTTGAGCAGAGTAATAGCTCTGGTTACCGGAGAGTTTCCGAGAGCACCTGTCTTCACATTTAAAACTAAACTAAACTAAACAGTGGCCTTATAACCCTGGGGCGGGTCTTTGCCACCTGGAGGACACCTCCATCTCAGTCATGATGTCATGACCGTAGACAGACGTTCTCCAGGTTATCTAGGCTCTTCTAATAATGGTCAGGTCACAGCCAAAGCTCCGAATCGAAGCTGTCACGATTGTAAATAATAATACCTAGACGGTGCTGGCGGCTAATTTGTATTTAATTCATCGTCTGATCTGGTGCTACGGGCACCTCCTGTAGCACACACGTCACCGAATTGGCCTGGATAGCGGCCTGGCTCCTCATAGCTCCGTAGAATCTACGAAACTACGATTGTACCCAACCGCCATCGCCACCACGTCTAATACCGGCAGGCGACAACACTCGACTCACATTTGGTGGAAGAAATAGCACACGCAATCGGAGCTCGATGGTAGTGAGGTGGCGCCCATAAGGGCAACTCGCACAGTACAAGGTGGTTATGTACTGCGCCAAAAATGTTATTGTCATATTCAAATCATATTCACTGTTTCGCAGACCATGATCCATGGTTTCAGACGCAATCTTAAGGCAAAACGATGCAAGACATCAGGGCCCTCGGCATAAAGCCCCTGAATTTTTCTAAAAATAATAAATATTTTTATAACATCGAGATCGCTAATATCAATCATCGAGAAGCTAATAAAAACAAAAGAAAGTTTAATTTTTATGTAATTATGTATCTAAAACATTGCAAATCGAGTAAAATGCACAAAATAGGGTGTAGTGAAAATATTTTTAGGGGTGGCCTCAAAATTGAATTGCGCCTGGGGCCTCTCAAATGCTAAATCCGCCATTGGCTTGAAGAGGTGTGTGGGGAGTTTACAATCCGAGGTTAATAATGATCTGACTCCAGAGATTTATTCAATGACATTCGTATTTCTTTTGCACTTTTAAATACAGACATAAAGCGAGAATGAATAGTACGGAGAATCGTGATCTCGTCGGTTTCTTTACTTCGAAACGGAGACGTCAATCCGCTTGACTCTGCTTCTGGTTTTACTGACTCCCCCAGTTGGTTTGTTTAACAAAAAAAAATTATCTGAAAAATTTGGGAAATCCCTGTCCATTAAATGTTAATATTTTGAGATTTTCAATGTTTCATAATCTACAATAT
Organism: Philopotamus ludificatus; assembly: GCA_022495035.1. NCBI lineage: Eukaryota > Metazoa > Arthropoda > Insecta > Trichoptera > Philopotamidae > Philopotamus > Philopotamus ludificatus. Next base: position 3,493 of record JAGXCT010031703.1, read on the forward strand.
GCGTAGATATTTTGGGAATTTTATTTCTTTCTAAATGTTTAGATTCTAGCCTTTTTAAATTTTAGGGCATAAAAAGATTGACTACTACTGTCTTAAAATTATATTTTGGTTATTTTCAAATTTGAAATATTGTTGGGAATCTATATTTACATTTTTATCAAAATCGGTAGATTGGTTTAAAAATTATACTCAATTTACGAAATCTCTTGTTTAATGCATTTTTAGGAAATGCATCTGAGGATCTGAGGATCTGAGGATGATTTGCTCCCGCAGTTAATAAGTGGCATCTGCCGAAAACAAGGATTTTTTTTATTTTCTATCATGAATCGATATTTTGTATACAGCCATCTAGTCCTGGAATTTCGAAGCGTAAATATTATATAACGGGTTTTTTTTGTAAGCAAAGTTGCATATAGCCGAGGACGCCAACGTTGCGTAAGCGGATGTTAAAGTGTTAAGACACAAAATTTGAAACCAAGAAGGCTCGTGACTAATGATGTAAAATTAAATGAATTAAATACCCATTCGACTTTCCGACATCCGAACAATAATAAATGTATCGGAGCCACCATGTTGGTTTGTTTGCAGCTGACGGCCCGCGTGCGTACTTTTTCGCCGAACACGAAGAACGGCGACGGAAATTTTTGATCCATATTGCTGCAATTCACCGACGTCTTATGAAGAAGCGCTTCTCTACCTTCGGTCGTTAAAACCTGAAATTAAATATATTATAATACGGACGATAATTTTATTTGATACGATCACGAATGTCGCGAGACCTTTCGTTTCTCTTGATGGAAGCAAACGTTGGGGTATAGCCCCATGCACATGAGAGCTATGACCGAGTCCAACGCGGGGTTGGGTCCGACCGCTTCCCAGCGTCGTTCCGAGAAACATTCCTCGGGAAATCCGGCTCCGACTAATATGCTACGTAATTGATATTTCGCTTCGCACGTCACTCGCATCGTCGACAGCTGTAAGCCTTTCCATTCGCAGAATTTAACCTCGGCTTCTTCGCCCTTCTCCCGTTCGCGGAGCCACAACTAAATAAAATAAATCAATTAGAACTCGTTATATTAATATATTTGATGCTAAAAATATGAAATACCTGATAAGCGACGAGCATTGCGACGTAATCCGAACATCTATCGCCAGACAGTGCTTTTTGGTGATATGATAATCGTCGTTTTCCCTGTTCCAGAGCGAAGATTTCCGGGAACGTACTGCTATGCGCGGCCATGCAAGCTAGAGCATCGCCGACTTGCAAAATTGCGCCCAATATCATCATCTTACCCAAACGCGGCTCTAAAACGGGAGTCATAATTATGCATACGTTCGCGATTACGATAAAAACAAGATTTATTTACCGATCGGTAATTTTGCTAGGATTTTTCCGAGCGGAGTGAGTTTATCTGCGGCGTCGAGGCATCCGAGATCTCGCAGTACGGCTTCCGCTTCTATTACGGCGTCTAGCGGCGGCGGTTCAGGTGCTTTACTTAAAAATTGACCCACGGCTCCCAAACGCAACAATTTGATGCTGAAATTTTAAACCAATTTTATTAAAAAGTCAAAAATATTTTTTGTTGCATTGTTATTATCGAGTCCTTTTCTTTGAGACTATATTTTATATTTATTTACTATATTTTAGATTCAATTTTATATTGACTTGGGTAAAAAAATTTAAAAAGTAAAGTTTTAAGCTGAAAAAAAAAAAAGTAATGGACATTTGCTAGAGCTCAGAATTGTTCTAGTTCGCCAGGAGACACATTTATGGAAAAAGATAAAGACCAGCAGGATCTCAATTGTCGTAAACAGAAGAAACACTTGAAGAAGATAAGGTAATATTGTGAATTTCTTTAATTTTGCAGGCAGTTTAACCCTTTAACCGCTGTTGTCACGCCGGTGTTACAATTCCAGGAAATAGAAAAAACCGTGAAAGGACAACGTTTTTCGAATATTGATGAGAAAAAGATAAAATCACAGAGTGAGATAAACAATGTAACTGCTTCGAAGGATGGAATAACCCTTTTAACTACTCCAGTACTATACCAGAGGCCACTTATGGCGTCTGTGTGCGGACGACGCAAATACCGTAAAGTCACGGAAATTATTATTAGTGAAAGCGAATTTCTCACCCAGCGTAAAATCTCGTGGCATTGAAGCGGTTGAAGAGGACGAGAACTAATTTTATGATGGAATTTCTCTATCAACTCAGCAACAGATACAATAAAAATACCTTTTTTGTCACTAGCTGAAAGTGGATGGCATAATAATATTTTATTTAGAAAAAAACAGTCAGAACCTTGGATTAAGCTGGATGCTAAAAATTCAGTCAGAAAAAAAGTCAGTAGTAAAAGTTTATAGAATGATATTTTACATTATGATGATACATGACTGATAATTATGCAAGAAAAAATTCTAGCCTTTATGGCCAGTTCCACAGATTTTTACCATTTTAAAAATTTCCAAAAACGCCATAACACTAATGATGAAGACATTTTTTAATATTAAAATAATAGCACAAACATTTGTTGGAAGACAATTTTGAGTGCTTCATTGGTTTTTTATTATTTTTAATTTGTTTTGCCATATATTTGAGTCGAGTGTTGTCGCGTGCCGGTATTAGACGTGGTGGCGATGGCGGTTGGGCACAATCGTAGTTTCGTGGATTCTACGGAGCTATGAGGAGCCAGGCTATCCAGGCCAATTCGGTGACGTGTGTGCTACAGGAGGTCCCCGTAGCACCCGATCAGACCGTGAATTAAATACAAAATGGCCATAACCTTGTCTAATTATTATTGTTACAATCCGCGCGTGACAGCTCGATTCCCGGGCTTTGGCTGGAGACCTGACCCGTATTCGAAGAGCCTAGATAACCTGGAGAACGTCTGTCTACGGTCATGACATCATGACTGAGATGAAGGTGTCCTCCAGGTGGCAAAGACCCGCCGGGTTATAAGACCACTGTTTAGTTTAGCTTATATAATGTATAGGCGTTAATTGAACATTTTCCAAAACCCCAAAACAGTTTTTTCCACCATTTTAAAGATTTTCGTAAAAAACAATAATAGGTTGCGAGTTGATCTGCTCGATCGACTCCTCGCATGTGTTCTGTATATTTTAATATCACATTTGGTTTTGAAATTTCGACCGTTGTTCCGTCATAAAATATCCGAGACACTACTCGACTTTCTGATGTATAGAAAGTAGTAATAATTCTTACAATTCTTTTATCCTGCCACGATAATATCATTATTTCGTTAGATCTACAAGCTATTACTCTATTTGCGTCGGTAAATTTATGTATTTTAATGATACCCGGTAAAAATTGTAAATATGTGCCTGTGAAATAGCACTTCATTCCTAAAAGTTCTTTTGCCAGAGGCAAACTTAAATAGTAACTTTCACAGTATACAGTAAACTCCCCTATAACGTCCTCTCATATAACGTTCCCCCCTATAACGTTTGCGGCGGTTTTTTCATATAACGTCGAACCCCCCTATAACGTTTGCGCAATGACATAATGCTTAATCGGATCGCTTGACATGCGATGCGCATCCGGTGAAACTTAATAAAATGTTTGGTGATTCATCGGAGCGAGGCTATGACGCAAGACTAACAGAGCATTCCAGGGATATTCACACATACAGTAAGAGAAAATATTTTCTACTTTATATCCATGGAACGAATTATGTCGATAAATCGATGCTCCGTTTTTTTACTATTTGATTATATATTATGCATTGCATATCTTAATCTTATTAATTATGATCTAATTTGCAATAAGGTCTCACAATAATTATTTCCATATCGTCGATTTCTTTGATGTTTAATTCTATACTTAGTGGTTGGAATAAAACATATTCCCGGAATAGTTTTTATTACATTTATTCATCCTATGCTATGCTAGCGCATTTTATAAAATTTAACTAATAAAATATCGCGTTGATCTGCCCTACCGGCAGAGTTCTTGGAAGATTCGTCAGCCAAATACGAGAGAAGTCATTTGGTAAACCGTAAAAATGTAAAAAAAAGAAAAAAAAAAATGGGAGATGGTTGATTTACTGATTTCCTTTAAATCAAAAAATAAAATTGAAAAACCTTAACCCCCTATAACGTCCCCCCCTATTACGTGGAACCTATCCCGACGTTATAGGGGGGTTTACTGTACATGGTATCCTTTCAGATTTTGGCAATTTATTAGCTAAGGATCCATATAAATGTAGAACGATTCAAGCGGTCACAGTAAGATCAGGTCGACGGTAAAATGGAGTGTATAAAACCATTGGTTGAATCAGCTAACACATATATTCTAAATACCCATTTTGTAGGTTTGTTCTTATTAAATGTGATGAAACTTATTTTCCCCTTAAACTTTACGACGGACTCGTCTATACTTATATCTCTTTTCGGGCATATAATAATCTTTAAATTTGGAGTCAATATAAGATATAAAATTGTTGACTTTTTAAATTCTGGTTCTAGGAGTTTGATCGTGTATATTTTTATTTAGATGGAGCATCCAGAAAATTTGAAAAAATCTATGTCGTTTAAAAATACTTGAAAAAATGGCATCTTTGGATTGAACTGTTGAGACCAATATATTTGTATATTTTCTACAGGAATCAGCCCCATATAAAATATAAAATGACACCAATAAATGCCGTCATTTCATCAAAATTGACAGGTTTCCAAGTTCTCCGAATTGATCTCGGTGATAATTGTAAATTTGATAACTTATTTATAGCGTACCGGTTAGTCTCGTCTACAATTTTGTTTATCTAAATATTGTAAATATGTATTTCTAAAAACAATGTAAAAAAAATAATTTCGATTTTTTATTATATTTTTTTCAATATCTTTCTGATCGTGATATCTATTACCGATATGAAATTTTTTTATCCTAGAAGTACAAATCCATTATTCAAATATTATATTTTTAAGTTTTCACATAATTTGTCCAAAAACAATTATACGCGAATCGATTGTTATGAATGCGGCTGAATTGAAAGTAGTGTTCATATGAATGCGGCCACCCACAATATAATGCTATCTCACTCACACTTATGGACAAAATGCTTGCAGAATGACAGCCCAAGATAGACAAATTATGTCGACGTTCGAGTTGAGAGACGAAAACATCAAAAAAAAAAGCTATCAAAAAATAAATTGAAACATGACACGGGACGTACACACACACAGTAGTGATCGTGTCCGTGTATTTGAAATTCAAATAAAATTCTGATATTATAGTTAATGTTTGTCAGGATTTTCATATATTATTTCAGAACACCGCCATGTTCTGATTCTGACTTGAGTAAGCACACAAGCGTGGGTCTCTATCGGTGAGGGTCGGCCAACCGCGTTTAATATGTTTTATAAGTTAAATAGGAATATTATTTATTATGAATACCTTAATGCGAGTTCGTGCAGTGGCGTACGGAACATTTCCGGAGTCTGATGTTCATCGAGTTGTTTGTACCTCGCCGACGAGCATAGGGTGAAGCAATACCCCGGCATTACTCTACCGGCACGACCTTTACGCTAAATAAAACGTATATCAATGCAACAATCGAATTATTTAAATATCAATAATGATTTATATCGCTACCTGAATCAGATTAGTACGACTCGCCCATACTGTAGCGTAGCTCGTCATATTGTTATGCGACGTAAATAATTTCATACGTGCCTTCGCCGAATCAATAACGAATACTACGTCGTTGATTGTGATCGACGTTTCTGCAATATTCGTCGATAAAATAACCTAAAAATAAATATAAATAATTTACTAAGCGTTTTTATGAATTAAATAATCGCGAAAAATTACGTACCTTAGTTATATGAGGTGGCGGGACTATAAACACTTTCTTCTGATCCTCTCTCGGTAATTGCGAATGTAAAGGAAGCAGTTGATAATTGGATTGTCCGAAAATAGGATGTTGCTGTAGGAATTTAAGCATAGCGAATATGAGATTCCATCCCGGCAGAAAGATGAGTACTGCTCCGCGTTCGTTGAGCGTTTGTATGTGTTTCAAGAGAGCTTCCACCAGCTCAAAGCTCACCTATAATTACGGCAATACAATTTAAAATAAATAAAATCGATTAATTTATTATACGAATAATAATTACGTCTTTTTCGCTCAACGACGACATTGCCGTGCGAGTTTGCTCCGTATAATTCGATCCCAACGGAGCTTTATTTAGATCTTCGTCGTTATCATCGGCTCCGACGGTCTGTTCATCGTCGTCGTCGTCGTTATTTTGATTGCGGTTCTTCCTTTTTCTCGTATCGACCGGCGGTACAAAATTACACAGTTGAACGCAGTCCTCCAAAAATAATTGTTTAACCGCATACATATGACCGGGTACTAAAAAAAATATATATCAGTATACGGATAAAAACTAGTATATAAATAAATATTTACCTTCAATCACGGGACAATTTCCGAAGTAGTTGCTGAATAGTGTCGTGTCGATAGTGGCGCTCATTAATATAATGCGCAAATCGGGATTCATGTGCAGCATATCGCGCAAAATAACGAGCATGAAATCGGTGCCGACGTCTCGTTCGTGAATCTCGTCGACTATCAGATGCGATACGCCGCGCAAGCCTCCTTCCATCCGACGGAGCAGAACACCAACAGTGCAAAACATAATCGAACCGTACGGCCTAGGCAAAACTGATTCGAAACGAACAGAATATCTGAAAAATTACATAAAATAATATAGATTTGATTCGATTTATTATTAGGTAATCCGGAAAGAAATCCATTTTTTTTTTAAATTTATTTAAAATTGAATTACTCTCATTATTTTCAACCTTTAGCATCTCTCATCTAATTTTTTGATTCCTTCGTTATGAAAGCTAGAAAGCTTCAATGCAAAAAATGAACCAAAATATTTCTTACTCTATTTTTTATTTATTTAATTGACTACGATGGATGGATAGCTTAACAGAAAATCAAAAACCCCACTCGCCCATACAAAGATTCGATAAAGGTTCTAAAGATACAAGGGACATGAGTCGCTCACACTAATATTCCCCCAAATGGAGAAAAGAACCTTCCGAAGTGTTTATCCTGGCTTTTAGGTTGGAACTGGTGTTCGTTTCTTGGAAAGCCATTACTATTTTCTCAGGACCGGGTATAAATATGTCCCATTTTAGATTCAAAACATGCATTCGCTCACTCCGTCATGGCAGTCACATCTCTGTGGATTCTCTCGTACCAGAGATACGTCTCTGGGATCCTTATCATTATCTCATACCGGAGATCCGTCTCTGGGATCTTTTCGTCACACCTCTCGTCGAACTGACGACACCTGCAATTCTCAATAAAGATCATCAGAAAAACAAAGCGAGTTTTCACTTTAATTTCGATCTTCAAAGCGATTGTCAACTACCAGTCGGTCGAACGTTTTAGCACCAGCGGTCGTGTACCTTTTTGATATGCGAGCTCGGGTGCCTTAACATTGGAGGCAGCGGTGGGTTACCTTTTTGGTACTATTGTCGCGTCCCCTTAACAATGTCCTAAACCTCTTGTATTTGCTTAAAAAAAGTCTTAAGAATAAATATTACAAATAATCATTGACCTTATTTGTCCTCAATTACGACAATGTTGCCAAGGGCGAGATGTTTTTTCTCGCTCGCATCCGGTACAATGTGCCAAGTGCAAGTGAAGCTTGCGCTCAGTCTGTTTACTTAGTAAAAAAATCCAAAATATCAACCAAATTATGAATAACTATTTTTATTCTTAAAAAAAAAATCAATATCTTGACTTGAAATGTTTGGGTTCTATGATAGACCCCCTTCGAACGACTTAGTTCTTTTCGAGCCGCAATGGCGGATCGGTTAAATAAACTCTGACCCTTTTAATCTCTCCACTTTCCTTTAACTCTAGATGCTGTGTAAAATGTGATTAAAACTTCGGTGAAAAGGAAAAGAGGCCTAATCTCATATACCCTTGGAATCAAGGACAAAGTAAGACAACGAGGCATTTCAATATGCATGTGTTGTCGATCTTGAAGATGTGAACGTTTGTGATAATTCTTAGATTGAATCATGTCATCATCGAACTTTAGGGTTTCCCTGATTTAGAGGCGTTCTGTTATCCCCTATCACACGATTTATATCATCAAAGTTTACAATTTACCCTAAGAGTGTCTGAATACAAACGAAAATGTGAAAAAATGGATTTCTTTCCGGATGATCAATTAATTACCCGATGCTTTCTCCCAAATCTTCGCAACGCTCATTAGAAACTCGTTCGGATACGGAAACCGCAGATATTCTGCGAGGTTGAGTGACGCATATATTACAGAAAGCACCCTGTCCGCTCGCTATATAATCGTCCAAAATGAATTGAGCGACCTGCGTCGTTTTACCGCAGCCTGTGTTGCCTCTAATTATAATGACGGGATTATCGTTCATCGACTCCATGATGTGACTGCGCATTTTAAACACGGGTAATTCTTCGCGCTCCTTAATACTTTCCTATAAATAAATAAATATTAATTAATCTCACGATATTAAATAATATAACGACGAATTATCGAATTACGGCTAATTGTTGATTGTTTTGCGACATATCACGATATTGCGTTAGCAGTTGATCAGACAAGTCTTCTAATGTGGCAGTCGCTAGCGGTCCTTCGTCTATGTTACAACCGGTCCACGGGTTCCAATTCGGTTGCGGAGGAGACCACGAAACGACTCCCGGAGGCTCACCCCGCACCCCCATCAACTGCTGTATGTTACGCGGTGCGAGTAAAACTTGAGCTGCGCTATCGCTCGTATTTATTGTAAGCGGAACGACGCCCATTTCTGAAAAAAATAAAAATATTTATATAAATCATGAATGAAATAATATTTCCACAATCAAAACTAACCGTTTAGAGTGTCGTCGAGTTCCTGCGATAACTCGGGACTGATTTTGACTTCGTACGGAGGCATTTTCTCTCCGATTTTCTCCTTTTTCAAGGTGCCAGAGAAAGGTTCGATTACTCCGAGATGAAATAATTGACGCACAAGCGAGAGAGCACACGATTTTGACGCTGTTTGTTTATTAGATGCCGTCTCTCTTCCCGTAATTGTTCTTCCCAATTGCTTAATGTACAAACTCATCTCCGCACAAAACGTTCTGTATAAAATTAAATACTAATATTGAAAAAAACATACGATATAACAAACTAATTTATAGCAACTTACCATATTATTATACTAGTTATATAAATATGAACATACGCATGTAAAAATTAACCCTAGATAACTAAACTCTCAATTAAAATTACGCGGATAAATATATCCCTGGCTCAAAATTAATTTTTGACTTTCCTTTCCATTGATTAAGTAACAAAAAGGATTTGTTAATGATTTTTCGTTACTTTTGAATTTTTAATGTGTTCCCAAAAAGGGAATCTTTTGAGAACACACAAAGCTCTAAAAAAGGAAACACAGTTTTTAAAAAAGGGAACCTTTTAGGAATACATAAAGTTCTCAAAAAGGGAAACTTTTGTTAACACACAAATATAAGAGACAATTGATTATTGATTTCAATATAATATTATTTAATATAATATAATATTTCTACCGGAAAGTGTAGTTTTGTCAAAATCATGCTATAGCAAAATCCTTTTTTGACAACATTGGAGATTCCAGAAAGGCTCGATTCAGCTCAACAAATTATTTCGGACCATATTCAGAATATTATAAAAATGGGATTTACAAATTGCCATCATACTGGCAAGAAATCATAAATAATGATGGATATTATATTATTCAAGGTATTCTAAAAACGGACAGAACTCTCCGGTAGGATCTTTTCTACAATGGAGTCATGACATTACAGTATGTCGAAGATCTAGGGAATAATCAAATATGAAATACAGTCAACTCTCCTATAGCTTTCACTTTTATAGCGTTTTTTTCTATAGCGTTCATTTTACAAAACGCAGTATTTTCAAGGTTAAATTAAAATTTTCGTGTGCATTTTTTTTTAAATGTAATAGGTCTTACTAAACCTAAACTTCAAGGCGATGAATTTCCTGCAATTTCTTTTTTTTTTGAAATTGAATCACCACAGTCAAAAGCTGTTCAGTAAGAAAATATTTTTCTACTTGTATAATCGTGGAACAAATTATGATGAAGTAAATCGATGCATACGATTTTTAAGGCAATATGATTTATGTGTTAAAGGGGTTTTCAATCATTTTATTTTTTTCAAATATTGAGCGACTGGTATTAAAAGGTCATTGAAAATATAAAAATGGGTCAAATGTTTGATTTGCTTCAAATCGCAAAGAAAGTTAAAAAAAACCTAACCCCAAATTTTGTATGGGTGTCTAACTTTCTAAAGCGTTTTTTTCTATAGCGTGGTCCCTATCTGAACGTTATAGAAGGGTTGATTGTATTACACATGTTTTCTTATAGTTGAAGACTCGTTTCACTGATTTAGCAGTAAAACCATGTCTGATTATCAGTTTTAGACGATTTATTTGATCAGTTATGAAGTTACCGAGAGCGGCGTGATGAAAACGCAATGGAAACATTTGGGAATACGATTTTTTTATATGCCGGAGTTGTAACACAGTTTATTAGTCGAATGTTTAGTTATCTATGGTTAAATAGATCCGGTGAAGATGATTGTATTTGGCTTTTAATTGCTATTTTTGCCGTGTCTAACATATTCTGCTTTGAAAAATACTTAAAAAAAACAGTATATGTCTGTGGACGTTCTTTATTAAAATAAAACACTAATAAAGTGTTTTATTCACGTTAAAGAAGCGGTAAAAAATTAAAGTAAACTCCAATGAGATCAAAAGTATTGAATCGGGGTGATTTTTTATTATAATTTATTATACTAACCGTTTGAATGGAGTATTTAGTATGGAAAGCTTCATGTGACTCACTACCTACAAGGAAAAAGAAATAAAAAAATTCATAACAATGAATAAAACAGCTTCGGAAACATGAACTTTGTTTATATTTCAACTCTATACCGATAATTCAATCAATTGCTTAAATATATGAATTTTGATGATATAGATAAAAAAAATATTTGATAATAAATGATCGAATATTTTTTTTATCGATACCAATCATCCGCCATACTCGATGATACTTATTTTATTATTAACAGTTCAGTGATAAATAATAAAATAAAATAATACAGCACAAATACTATCTGCACAGTGAGATGATATTTTTGCTTGAAATAATATTAAGCTGAATTTTCATTGTTACAAAAGTTTTTACGTCCGTTTCCGATGAATAATTAATTTTGGTTTGACGAACCGTGTGTGATGGGGCCCGACGGGCTTATACGAATAATCGGAATTAATTTTATTCGTCTGCATAAACTGGTGTAGTTTCGATTTTGCATTTTCCATTGTCCAATTGCCGTGAATTGCGGCGTTCACGTCCAAGTCTTCAGCCTCCTCCACTTGTTTAGCCTGCTGTATGCGATCTATGTACGTGAAGGACTGTTCGCCGGATCTCGATTGGTTTGTCCCGTCCCAAGCGCGGTACGCTTGTCCCATTTCGTTGGGGCCCATACCTGCCTTTAATTGACACAAAATAATTAATAAATTTATTCTTTAGAAAATGTTATAATGAAGATTACGTACTTGGAATACGGGACGATTTGACAAGTTTGAATTGTCGGAGTCATTTTCGATTTTTGGTTCAATGTTTGCTTTGATAGTGAGGTCTGGTATGTCATTGCCGGCTACAATCTGGTTTCGTACTAAGAAATTAACGAAATCTTTCGAAGCGTTGGCTTGAGCTTCTTTCTTGGTAGATGAATTGCCGACGCCGACATATGATACAGTATCCACGCGTACTTCGCATAAGAAACGTTGACGATGCTTTGGACCTAAATGAAAATCAAATATTTTATTAACTGCATTACAGTGCAGAAATACGAATCCGCTTTAGCTACGTTAGATTATTATTGTCACAATCCGAGCATTGACAGCTCAGCTCCCGGGCTCATTACTGGCGATCTGAACAGTATTCGAAGAGCCTGGTTAACCTGATGGACAACCATCACAACCCTGACAATAGGGTCGAGTTGAATGCGTCTCTGCTGAAGCTTGGGAGCTGGATGGAATAATCCCAGGATCGCCTAGTGTCCACTTATAATAAGTTATGATAATATATAAAATATATGTATTGTTATGTTTTGACAATATTTTGGCATTTTATCTTGAAAAATAGAGTTAACCTATAAATTTAACGTATTAAAAATTGTCATTGAATAATGCTACCTGTAGCACGAACTTCAAATGAGGGGCATAGATTTTTCTTGATGCACCAAGAGTGCAAAAATGACTTTGCGTCCATGATACCGGCCTGCGTCAAAACTATTGGTGTTGCCAGTGAAAAAAAATCGGTATCAGTATTTATTTATTTTTATTGCCAGTACACATTTTAAATTGAAGCCATGCGATTAAAGAGTTATAAAAAATACTCCTAAACACAGACAACGCCATTAAGTTGCGTGGGTTGATGCAATAAAACGGGCCTGCTCAATCTTGGGATTTCACCCTCTAAAGAAATTGATATATTAATAATTGCGTCCCGTACGTGAATAAATTTGCAAATGTAAATATGCAGCTTGCATGCTTGATGATCTTTGCTTCTCAGCTGGCGATGAGAAGTCTGCTTGTAGTTCTCAGGAGTGCTTCTTCACCTTTTTACTCAGCATGAAGCTGTGTCAGACCGGTACGACATAGTTCAATCCCTTGCCATCCACTTACATCATATAGCAGCTTGGGGTCGATTCAATCGATGCAACAAAAGCAGTTTTTTCATGAAACGCGTGATTTTAAAAATTAAACCAAAATTGCTTAAGAAGAGGTAGAAGGGAGAGAGAAAGTAGCCTTGCACAATTCTCATTGAACTTTCTTAAAAACAAAAAAAAAATCGCTCGAAATTTCCTAATTCTTCTTCTTCATATTTTTTTTTATTGTAGAGTATAGGTATAGGAGGTATAGGGGCCCCAATTAAAATTTTGCACACCGGCGGCGTCTTTTTACCTCCACTGACTGACAAACAACAACACTCGTTCGCGCCGGACCAACAGTTAAACTGAGGCTAGCGACCACGTATTCAGGGCATATAGAAACCTGCCCCGAACAAAGGTACACAGGAAACAAACAGCGAACTTCTGTATGTGGTAATACGAAACTTTTCTCGTTACCTCCACTACCTAGCCAAACAACAACCCCTATTCTAAGCCAGCGACCACGTGACCAGGGCAGATACAAGAATGCCCAAACACATACGAATACGGCTCTGTTCGCATAATTCAGCTAATTATTATTATTTTATTAGGAGAAATGTGTGTGGGGCAGTGCCCCGGTTGCCCCCAAGAACAACCCATCCCTGCTTTTTGATATATCTGACTGGCGTTCTGGATACTCCTGGATATCTTCCAGCTCAGGAAATATTGATCGTCGATCTGATCCATATTTGAGCGTTTTAGCATTTGCCTCTTCCACCTTTTTTTGTCGCGAAGAATTAGCTCTAATCTTGGCTATCGCACTAAATATTGTCTCCATTGAATAAAATATTAATTAAAGACATATTATTTTTCGTTGTTTTGTAATAAAATATAAATAAAAAAAATAAAACTCGTGGAATTTTTTGGAACATTATAATTTATTAAAAATTTGGCACTATTTATCCATATAACAAATAAATATCAACATATCAAACTATAAAATAGTGTCGATATCGTTTGGACTATATAGTGTATTTCATAAGTTGCATTATAGAACGAAACAAAAATAAAAAACGTTAAAAACCATCAACATGTGTAAATCTAACAATTTCTAGGCACACATTCATAAATTATTAATATTTTAATAACACTCATTGTAAATATAATATATCAAACAACAAATATCTAATAACGTTAATATCATAAATGCTTGCTCATAAGATGCGTATATATCTTTTTTTTATTAGTTGCCTTACTTACACGTGATTCTAACGTAATATATCCAACGCAATCAATACTATATATATATATATATATACGTATATATGTAAATTACACGTTTATCTTAAATGAGAACCATCAAATGTAAAGCTCTAAAATAATATAAAAAATAGTACTGACAACTAGGTTTTATTTCTTATACAAGAATTTGACTAGTTGAATTACCCATAATTCGTAGATTATTATTTTTTTTTAATTTTATTTTTCATCGTAAATATTAAATACAACATTTAAACTAACACCAATATCTCATTTATAATTTGAATATTCGTTCGTTATTATTACGCTAACGTTTGAAACCGAATCAACATTCAGTTTAAGATATCAGCTTGAGTCATAAATAACTTCCGATCTAGGTAGACAGTTTCTATTGTTTGGCGTCCACCAAACTCTTTTCCGTTCCTTAGAGAATTTTATGAATGGAATTTTTTTCATTAACCCCTTGTGTGATTTGTCCGAATACAATTCGGGTAGGTATTTTGCTGACACAGTGATTTGCCCGAACTGGATTCGGGTACATGTCCCTGAAAACTTTTATAGTGATTTTGCTCGAATCCAGCTCGGGTCATTCCCCCACCAGTCTAGAGAACGCATCGCGCGCGTTGAGTGACATGTGTCGTAATTTGATCTTTCGAGAACTATTACCCACTTTTTTCCAAGAGGTTGACCACAGAAGTGGTTAATGATGAGCAAGTCAAACAAGCCCTAGATCAGTGGTTCTTAACCTTGTTGGAGGTACTGAACCCCATCAGTTTTATATGCGCGTTCACCGAACCCTTATATAATTTTTCATAATATCGTACAATTAGTCGGGTGTGTGTTTTGACCTCCGCCGAACCCGGGAGACTGACTCACCGAACCCCTGGGGTTCGATCGAACACAGGTTAAGAACCACTGCCCTAGATACTTTCTTTCAGTCCAAACCCACCAAATTTTATGAGCAGGGAATCGATGAGTTGCTTATAAGATGGAAGAAGGTTACATTTAACAGTGGTGAATACATAATAATAGGTAAAACGGAAAGAAATGTCATTTTTTCTGGTGCGTCAACCAGTTTGTCACCGGTTGCAGTTGAGTTAATATATCGTATTTGGTATCATTTTGAAGCTTTTTTTTACTCTTGCCATTTTTACATTGCTTTTATTTTCTTTACCGTAGTAGAAAAATGCAGAAGCCTGAGGATTGAAGAGACATATTTGCGGTATTTCATGTTGTTTCTATTTGATAAGGGATTACATCTCAAAAACGCTACATAGACCATATTTATGGAGACGCCTTGAAACTGCGAAAGTGCTTTAGATGGTTTAAAAACTTCAAAAGCGGTGATAGGGAGTTAAAGGACAAACCAAAAACAGGAAGACCCCCTCAAAATCGACGATGACGCCTTAAATTAATTGGTGGAAGCTGATCCGCGTAAAACAAAGAATTGTCACATGACCTTGGCTGTCCAATAACAACTGTGCAAGATCATTTAAAAAGTTTGGGGTAAAAAAACAGGGAAGACATTTGGGTACCGCACGATCTCTCCCCAACAATCTGTGCATCTTTATTGTCCAGACACGAAACATATCCATTTCTCAGAAGAATTATTACTAGGGATGAGTCCTTAACAGCAATGCCAGAAGAAAAAACAATGGTTATCTCCAAAACAGGTACCCGTGTCTACTCCTCGGCCAACATTATCATTGAAAAATGTGTTTGGTGGGATATTTCGGGTATAATTCATTATGAATTATTAAAACCTGGTCAGACAGTTACGGCAGAGTTATACTGTGTCCAATTAGAAAGATTAAAAGTGGTGTTACTAAAAAAACTATCTGTTCTGATTAACAACAACAGGACAAAATTTTACGAAAATGGAATAAAAAAATGTTATGTAGGAAGATCATAGACAATGAGGAAAATTATATAACAGAGTAATATTACGTGTTTTTTTTGTTGCAGTAAAAAAATGTCATTTCTTTCCGTTTCACCTATTTTTTTTAAAGCAAAATAAAAGTTATTTATGACTCAAGCTAATAGAATACATTTAAAAACGTGCTAACAATAAATAGTGACGGTATCGTTCTATTATATTCTAGAGTGTGCACCAATAATTAATTATCACAAAAATATAAGAGATTTAGATTATTAATCGACTCAAAACGTCATACAAATTTATTATCTTCTTTTTTTTCCTTAAAAAAAAGCTGTAAATGGCATTGACGACAGGGGCTTGCTTATTCGCATTAGAATATATTGTTAGTGCTCGTTTAAAAAACGTCATAATAAAATGACATTTTTTTGGTATATATTTAGAATTGTTTAGATTATCCATTTATATATTTATCAATGTACGTATCGATATTGTTATTGTGTAACTCTATGTAAAATAGTACACGATGATCTTTAGTATTTATTATGTAATTGGCACCTCGTCCCGCAATTCCTTAATATTTATTAATTAAATATGGATCTAAATGTTTTTTACACGTTATATATCGTTTAAAAAAAATAGTTAAAATTTTATATCAGAGTGTCTTCGTCGCGGATCGACGGCGGCGATCTTGGCGATAGACGCGACGCTGAATGATCGCCGAGTACTGCCGTTCTCTCTCCCGATGACGAGCCATTGAAACTGAACGAACCTGAAAAAAACATGTCTTGATTATTATTTGTAAGTACAGTAATACCCCCAATAACGCGTGTTCCGATAACGCGAATTTCAAAAAAAATCGCGGCAGTCCCTCTAATAACGCGAGCGCATTCTATTCATGCATAGCTCGACCGTAAACTCTATGCCGTTTGGCTGGGTGCGCCTGTGTGTTGATCTCGCTCGCACATATCCATGTCCTCATGTGTGCGAGTGTTCGGCACATTTCTCACCATTCACGCCTGATGTAGACAATGAGCCACGGATGCCTAAGTGTATGTCGGCGATCGCATGCATGTCAACCGAATATTTCATTCATCTAAGATTCATATTTTTTTTTCCATTGTTCTTAGCTATGGCAGATTTGTATAGGCAGGGAATATTTCAATCCATCGCGTTATTCGGAGTAGTTAAATAGGGGGTTCCACTGTACTCTATTTGTTTAAAAAAATCTAAAGAATAAATATAAATAATCATTGACCTCAATTGTCCGAGAAAGCTGAGTATTGTTGAGAAAAATCATCGCGCATGTGCAAGTGGGAGCGAGAAAACATATAGTGCTGAGCAAGTGGAGAACTAACATACGCTAAGCGGGTTTTATTAGTAGAAAGGTTCAATCTTGGATCGATATTTTGGATTTTTCTTTATAGATTTTTTTTATTCATAGAATAATCCTTTTTTTTTTAAATATCCAGGTATTGTCGAAGAATTTATCAATTCTTGTCTTGAAATTTTTGGGGTCTATTTTCATACATTCGTTTCATACAACATAGCTATAGGTTTTGAGACGTCGTGACGCATCGTTTAAAATGCCATGATGACATGAAAAGGTAAACTGATGAGATCTATAGAATCAAAACAAACGCGAACGAATGGAGTATAAGATGGATGCCACAAGAGATGGATTGGAGATTGGCAATAGCTAACCAGGAATAGTCTATAATGTGAATACTAGTCGAAAAGAATAAATCATATACTGAGATGTAGCACTGAAGTAGAAAAGAGATAGAAACAGGGGAGGATCATACTTAGGGGCAACCAGGGTACTGCCCCACACACATTTCTCCTAATAAAATAATAATAATTAGCTGAATTATGCGAACAGAATCGTATTCGTATGTGTTTGGGCATTTTTGTATCCACCCTGGTCACGTGGTCGATAGCTTTGACGCGAACGAGTGTTGTTGTTTGGCTAGGTAGTTGAAGTAAAGAGAAAAAAACCGTATTATCGTACACAGAAGGTCGCCGTTTGTGTGGTGCGTAAGACTGTTCGGGGCAGGTTTCTACCTGCCACAGAATACTTGGTCGCTAGCCTCAGTTTAGCCGTTGGTCCGACGCGAACGTGTGGCGTTGCTTGTCAATCAGTGGTGGTAAAGAGAAAAGTTCCGTATTACAGTATACAGAAGGTCGATTTTCGTTTGCTGCGTAAAGCTTTGTTTGGGGCAGACCTGTATATGCCCCCGCTGGTCTATATTTTCTACTCGATTCGAAAAATAAACGACACTATCAACCTCTTTTCGACTATATTTTGTGTTTCTCTTTTCTGGAATTCGAATATCATCATCATCTGATTGATGAAAATATTTTTTTTTTGGATAGAGTGCTTCATCCTTGCCAAATCAAGCCGTCATTGTTTTGAGTCATTGAGACGTTAAAGTTAAATTTAAAAACATTGGCAAAGTACAAAACGATCTTCGAAATAATTCATACTTAATCCTTAGTTCATATTTAATTTAATGTTATACCATTGGGGCTCCTGTGATGAGAGAGCGTTGCAGCGCTACTGGTCGATTGATCGTGGAGCTCCGGAGACGCCAACGGCGGTGGTACTCTAGCCTGAAGACTGTAACTTTCGCTGAAAAACAATAATAATATTTATATATATAGTCGTAACGATTCAGATATCCATTTATCGAAACACATCAATCTAGCGCGATAACACAAAATCACGTACATAAATCACTCTATTCATTAATGGTTCGAATTTGATTCCGCCCTCACATTAGAAAAGTGTCATTCAATAATGCTTTTAGTTAAGGGTTGTATCACAAATACAAATAATTGAAAATAAATATGTTTTTTTAATAAAAAAATCTTGTTGAATCCGAAATCCACATTTTGTTGATAGCTTTATTAATTAATTATAAATTTTGTGTGTTTAGATGACATGTATGAACAAAAGTGGAAAAATATTGCTGAGGGTTTTGAAAAAAAGACCATTGTTTCCTTATTGCCTTGGTGCCATAGATAGATAAAATGTACACATATAGCACACATACAAACATTATCGTCTGATAGCCCACGGGCGTCCGACAGTACCGCCAACGTATCGGTGTCGGATCCGATATCCGATATCGGAGCGACCAATATGACATATTTCATACATTACTTGCTTCGATATCGTATCGGATAATCTGAAAACGTTCTAAACGTTCTATTTTATCACAATATATTAGGGAGACCGAAAAGTATTCAAAATTTTTTTTGGTGGCGAAAAACATTTATTAAAGTCCTTCGATTTTTCATTGAAAAACTTTTCCAAGTGCTTTCGCTTCTCTAACATTATTTCCGTAAAAGTTCCAACCCAATCTCCCATATCTTTTCCTGTGTTAATTTTGCAGCGTGCGGCCTCGCGTTATCGTGTTGAAGGATCCTTTTTGTTATTGACCAAAACAGATCCTTTATTTATGAGCTCTTGTTTCATTCGCTTAAGTTGTTCACAATACACTGTCGCTGTAACGATCTGACCGGGTTCAAGCAATTTATAGAGTATAATTCCAAAAAAATCCCACCACACACAAACAAGGACCTTCATTATTGTTAGTGATGGTCGAGGGGTCAGAACAGGTACTTCTCCGGAAGAAAGCCATTGTTTTTTTCGTACAGGATTATTGTAAAACGGATCGGCTTCATACCGAGACAAAAGAGACGCGCAGATGGTACGCCGTCGATCGAGCCCAAATCAAACCCAAATTCCTTGCCTGTACAATTTGCTTATGCAACGAAGATGATCCTGAACTGTAGACCATGGACAGCCAATCTTCAATGATAACTCCTCAATTGTTTGACGAGGATCTGAATCGTCGCCTTCAGGATATCATCATCTAATTTTGGGGTCGTCCTTTAAGTGCGACATTGAGATTCCATTTTTATACTTTTTAAACCACCGACGACACTTGTTTAGTTTCTGATTATCCCCGTATTGATTTGAAAAATGAGCCTAAAAGTGGACGTCCCCGTGAAGTGGATGGAGCAACCCTGAAAGAAGATGTTGAAAAAAATCCGATTCTCAGTGTCGAAGAATTTTCGAGCCAAGCCGGTATTTCATGGTCGTCAACTCAAAGATACCTGACAAAAATGGGGAAGATTCAAAAAGAAGTTGTTTGGGTCCCCATGAGCAACACATGAGGCGCGGTATCTGTGAGTTACTGAAGGAGAAAGAAGAGTCGCAACCATTAGAGCGAGGACAAAAGGCAAGTTCGGCCCCGACCCTTTTCGCTCATTGGAGCATTATTTACAAGATTTTTTTTTAAATCAGAAGATGAAATAAAATCGGCCCTTTCAGACTTTTTAGATTCTAAAAAGTCTTGTTTCTCTGCAGAGTTTTATAAGAAAGGCATTTTGATTTAGTAATAGATGGTAAAAGGTCCGTAGAAAATAATAGTAATTATTTTGTATAATTTAAGTTTAACCGTTTGGACGCCACGCCGTGCAGGCACGAGAAATCGGTCTAACCACCAGCGCCACACCGTGCAGGCGCGGGAACGCTACTACGGAATTTATTTACGAGTAAATAATGGTGGCGTACGGTAAAAATCCATATAATTGGCGTGGCGATTAAAGGGTTAATACATGATTAGAAATATGAGTTTGAGTTAAAAAAATACGTCAATACATTTGGGTCCTTATTTTGCCTGACTGGATTTCAATGACCCTTACTACTATCGATGAAACACAACGGATTGCATAACCCTATTTTCTACCGCGCCCATTACACAGATAAGATCATAGCATGCTAAAAACAATACAGAATTTTGACTGAGCCGTGAAAAACGAACCAGTCGACATTATTGTTTCAGGAAAACGCTTCCGGACAAAACATGAAAACGCACATCTACTCGATGATCGTTTACATATTGATAACTCAGCTAATTTCGATACGTTCGAACGTCTACATACTGGAACGAGTGTTAAACGCCGATCAATACTTTTCTCTGGACAAGCACTCGGCTCTCTGCGCCACGGAAATCGTCAATCAATTCTTTTACCGCCATCAATACGTCCCGTTGATTATGGCGTACGGAGAAAAGGAAAGACGCTGCGCCGTCGACGACAGTTCGAAGTTTCATGAGATCATCAACTTTTTCGTGCATCATCTGAGCGAAGTGTGTTGCCTGACGATAATATGCGACATCGAAGAGATGGACGACAGAGTCCCGTGCGAAAATTTCATAATAATAACGGAAAACGTGGAGGCGCTCAAAGAAAATCTGGATTTGATACCGTCCGAATACTTCTCGTACACCGGACGAATTATAATCATCGTCAAGACGGACATAGACACGAAAAAAGAAGTGATCACGAACGTACAAGGCATAATGGATTTTTGCTGGTCGCTGAAGATGATAAACGTAGTCGTGTTAGCCGAATTCCAGAAGCATATCAGCGTATTTTCATTTTATCCGTATGTTTACGGAAAATGCGGAAATTCGGACGTCGTAGAAATGAATAAATGGGCGAACGATACGTTTTTAGAAGAAGTAGACTTATATCCGGAGAAAGCTAAACAAATGAACAGATGTCCGGTGAGAGTGAGCACTATAGATCGATTTCCGCACGTGATCACTGAAGAATTCGACAATGGAACTATCTTCTTATACGGAATGGAAGGACAGCTCGTTAAAGTTTTATCTGAGCTGTTGAATTATACGCTGATTGTTAAGAAGCCGATAGATGGGATGTATTGGGGCCGTTGGAACGCCACGCTTCCGGCCAGATGGACGGGAATATCCGGAGATCTGATCTACGACAGAGCGGACATTGGAATCGGAGCTTATTATCCGTCGCTGATGCGGTTTCAAGTGTTAGACTTTTCGTTCGGATACGATACGGTCGAAATAGTATGGGCTATTCCGAGATTAGAAAAGGAATCGGCGGTGCTGAAGATGATACTTCCGTTCAAGCACTTGGTGTGGATTTTAACGCTATCTTCAATCGTGATGCTAGTCATAATCTTGTTCATCTTGAAGAAAAACATTAAAAATACGTCTGTGCGCGTAAATCAATTGGTGTTGTCGACGTGGCAGATTACGCTCGGATTATCGATCAATTTTATTCCGATAGGAAGATTCGTCAGTTACACCTTCACGTTGTGGATGTGGATGTCGATGGTTTTGCGCAATATTTATCAAGGATCGCTGGTCGGATTCTTGACGCATATCCATTACGACGACAGCATCGAAACGATGGCCGATTTATTAGAAAGAAAGTTTAAATTCTTCGGCACGTTGCAAGTCGTCGACATCATGAAAAACGTGACCGATAACGAAGAGGTGAAAAGAATACTGAGCCAAATGACCATAATTTACAGCGATACGGAATACGATAGCATTTCTCTGCAGATTGCGACCGGAGAGATATTCGGAACGTTGCCGCACTTCAAGACGAGGATTCCGGAACTGAATTATAAATTCGACGGCAAGGGAATTTTGAAGATAATCAAAGAGACGTATAGATCTCAGGTGGTGACCATGGCGATGCCGAAAATTACGCCGTTGATGAACGCCGTGAACTTGTACGTGCACAGAATATCGGAGTCGGGCCTCGTCGACAAATGGTTGGAGGATTTTATATGGCCAGAGGTGCCGGAGAAGGACAATCCGATCATCATTCAGATGCATCATGTATCGGGGCCGTTTTTCATTTTAATCCTCGGCGAATTAATAGCCATACTCGTTTTCATATTTGAAATATTGTACAATAGATCGAACAGTATGAAAAATTATAAGGAATCGTCGTCGAATTTTAAGACTTTGAAAATATATAACCGCAGGGGTCAAATTTAGGATCTTTATTATTTATTTTATTTATAAATGATATTCATTGGGTCCTTCGATGTAAATTATCATTTTTCTCATACGATTTAAACATATTTTGATCGGTTACTTCAGTGGAAGATGCCTTTTCGTTGCAGCTGGACATTGATTCTTTGAGAAAATGTCAAAAAATGACATGTTCTGATCAAACGTGCTCATCATTTTTAACACATTGCCTACGGGGGACGTGGATTCCACGTCAAAAGCGTATTTGTGTATGTCCGGGGCGCGCATAACACACGCTAGCCGACAAAATCAATTACGCCCGTTCCCAAAATGTTTAGTGACTCCTACTCTCGGATTTAATTTTTTTTTACATTAACTATCCAGCAAATGTTGAAGTTCAAGTAATTTAATTTTCGGCTCAATATCTTGATTAATAAAAGAGTTATGATTTTTTTTTGTAAAAGACGACGTTTCACCAAATTTCGGCGAATGCGCCCCGCCCCAGCGCAAGTTTGACCGCGATTCGCCCCGTAGGCAATGTGTTAATTAAAGACTTGGGAACGTAACTCTTCCTAAGCAATCGTCTGTTAAAGATCTGGGTATTTTGTTTGATTGAAGTTAAAATTTAGTTTACATGTATCGGACGTGTGTATGAGATCATCAAGAATTTTGGGTTTCGTCTTGAGAAATTCTAATAACATACGTAGCACCTTAGTCATTCGAGTGCTATACGATACATTGATTAGGACCTTGCTTGAATCAGGTTCCATTATGTATGATGTATGACGCCTCGAATTCTCTCAGATTGGAGAAGATACGGAAGATTTTCTTTAGATATCTCTATATGAAGGAGTTTGGATTCTACCCAAGTTTATACCCCAGCGCATGGATACAGGGTTGCCTGGGGTATGTAACCCTCGAGAAATAAAGGTCGATTTACTCGGCAAAGCACTTCTTCAAGCTGTTGGTTGGCGCAGTACATAACTCCCTTGTACTGTGCGAGTTGCCCTTATGGACCATCGAGCTCGTTGGCGTGTGCTTTTTCTTCCGCCAAATGTGATGACAGGTGCTCGCAGAAACTCTCCGGTAATCAGGGCTATTACTCTGCTCAACCACATGGCCAGTTTGTTGATATTCTATAATTCTTTTCTTTTCTTTATTGTTATTCTCTGTTTTATTGTTAATATGTTATTTTTCTCACGTTACTATTATGTTTTTATGCGTGATTGATTATGAATAATAAATAAATAAATAGTTATATTATGTCTTTGATTCTTAATGAATTTTATATACCGATATCCGGATGTTGAAGATGTTTGCGATACTTGGCTTTCGCTATCCCACGATAAATCTGCGGGCGCCGGTGAAAATTGTGGATGCGGCAGATAATGGGTAGGTCGTAGGGCGGGCGGAGCCGATAGGGGAGGAGCCGGTATGTCTTCTTGTGGACTCGATCCGCCGTCCGATTCCAGTTTAATATGCGACACCTAAAAATCATAGTAACGATTATAAATATTTGACCAATATAAGACCTACATGTCACAAACTTTTTGTATTTATCTAAAAAAGTCTAAAGTCTAAAAAAATATAAATAATCAATGATCTTTTTGGCCCGCAATTGCGAAAAGAAAATAAAAACAACTATCTATTCGCTCCGTACCGGATGCGAGCGAGAAAAAGCATCGCGCATGTGCAATTGCGAGTGAAACCGCATACGTGTTATTTACGCGTCGCATTAATTAGTAGAAAAAATAAAATTTGGTCGATAATTTAGACTTTTCTACTAATATATATTATGAATAACTATTTTTATTCTAAGAATAATCCATTTTTTAAAAAAAAACTCAAGATATTGATGAATTCTTCATCAATATTTAAGGTATATTTTCATATATTCATTTAATACTAAATATACCCCACCGGCCGACACCGTTGGTTTAGAGCCGCCGTGACGGATCGGTTGTTTTTATCGGTCGTTTTTATCTGGTCTATAGATTTGAGAAGGTAATAATCAGACGAACGAAAATCTGTTGAATTATTTGTCTTGATTCCGAAAATGAAATCATTGAAAAGAAACATTATTGATATCATCATCATTTGCCAGCCACAAGGCTCTCACTCGCTGAGGGCATGGGCCTACCAAACTCTCGCATGGTAGTTGATGCCAAAGGAAGAAAGTCTCACACGTGACGTGAGGGCTCCCCTTTCGTGTCCATACCGCGGGGACCCGAGCCGTCTTGTTATGCTGTTTTTTGTAAAGAGTTTCCCTCTCTTGGCCCATTGCTGGCATTGGACGTACATCTTCTACCATTTTGGTATCGGATTTTACCCTTTCAATTTCACTTCACATTTTATAGTCTTTAAATTATGGTTCTCTTACTTATTTTACCACGATTGATTCATTTGTTGACAAAAACTATAGTTATTTAAACTATGAGCTAAGAATACTACTCATTTACTAAATACACTACTAGCTACTAGTCAATACTGCCTTTTTTACTAAAATTTAGTATTATGAATTCGAATTTACTCGAAAATAAAATGTCTCACGAAGAAAGCTAGAACTTTGGTTAACCGAGAATAAAAGAATGGGATTTTTTTAATTAATAATGTGGCACAATCTATAGATGAGTAGATTTAATTGATTTAATCTAGTATATTCTCTCGAAGAGAAAGGATCCAATGATTCTATGTTCTAAGCAAAAGCCTTACTCAGTCGTTTTTAGAAACCAAAAGTTCTATTTAGTTGTCTCTTCGTATTTGAGGTTTTTTCTCTGAGTAGTGATGTCAATTTATTGGGATGATTTTTGAGTCATTGATATGTGAGACTCGGTTGGTTCTATCGCAGAGGGGACTTCTAGATCATTTTTAATCACTTCGTTAGGCATGGACCAATTTTAATTAGCGTCCTTGTATGTGTGCTTGAAAGGACGAACTACGAATAAACTCTTATATATTATATATTTTTTTATTTTTTCTCTCTGTGCGCCCGGCGCTTGTGTGCGCCGCACAATCTGGCCATATGGAGGGTACACTCCTGTGTACCAAGGTACACTTGTAATCATCTGTAGCACCTTGGATTGGTAGCAATCAATCTTATCCCTACGTTCGAAGATTTTGCCATGATTTTGTCGCCCCAGATTTAAGTACCATATGTCCAAATCGGTCCTAGTATTTTATAGATAAATAGTTTATTATTTAGAGATAATCCTGAGTGTGGTCTGATGAGCCAGTGTAGTTTTATCAATTTTAACTTTAATCCATTTTGTTTTAAGCATACTCACAGATATTTAACTTAGTCTGTCTAGGGAGAATGAGTGTGACAACTGTGAATTCACCCCACACCAGTAGCGCGCCGACACCTGTCCTATCCGGCGCCTGTGTGCAGAATTTTAATTAACACCCCTGTACGTCTGGCATGCATAAAAAACGAACAACGGGAAATTAATTATGTATTATTTAATGTTGATTTTAAGAAATGTAATTCATAATAATAAATTATTATTTTAAATTTTGAAATTTTTCCCTCAGACGCCTGTGTGCGCCGCACAATCTGGCCCAATCACAGCGCATCCATAATTACCAGGATAGGAATGTATTCATTTAATATATGGGATATCTAGAACCCAGGGGTTCGCCGTCCATATATGGCCAGATTGTGTGGCGCACACAGTCGCCGAATAATTAAGGGGGCCAATAGGGAAAAGTTAAAAAATACGAATTAATAATTTATTCAAATGAATTACATTCCTTATAATCGACAATAAATAATATATAATATAAGCGCTAATTCTGCACACAGGTGACGGACACTGTCGGTGCGTTATTGCTAGAACCCCTAAGTATCTCAAGTAAAGTCGAGTTTTAGATACATTTTAGCATTAAAAAATCTATTCGTGCACGGGCATGACTGTAAATCATACGTCCAAAAAAAATATATTTAATTACCTCAACTCGATTACGTCTGCTTCGTCTTAATCGGAAAGTATTCCTCGATTGTGCTTTACAACGCTGTAGCCTTGGTTTTTCACCGCCTTCACTATCGTCGAGTGTTTCGTCTGTCGTACCGATTATGCATTTTTTATCGTTTATCGGACTATTATCACCGCTAGCCGGGGACAGTGGCGTACGAGTCGTCTCTCCTATAATCAAACATCAATTTAATACATAAAATAAATAATTACAATTATTTTAAACGTACCTGATTGATGTCTGAATTCAACCGAAGAAACAAATCGAAGTTTCGGATGCGACGTGGCAGCGGTAATAGGTTGCAAGTGTAACGGGGTACCGTGCGACTGTTGCGAAAAGCTGTGCGGCAAACCTTGGACGCGTTGTCGTTGTGCTATAAAAACGTCAATCAAAGAAATGTACAGATGGCGGATTTACGAATGGATTACACTTTATTATTATTATTATACATATACCATAGATAGATAATTAATGACACGGAGTCATGCATCTATGCACAGTTTAGAAATTGCCATTCTACTAATGCCACACTGCTGTCCTAAGCCGCGATTCAATCGATCCTATGACTTTGACTAACGTCACATTACATCGGATTCATCTTAGGACAACAGTATATTTTTTTTTTTCTAAACATAACAGAGGATCGAATGAGAAACATTCAGGACAAAATCAAAGATCTATTTAACAAACTAATTATGAGTTGATCGAATGAAGGTATATACCATGGATTTTATGATCTTCGAGGGAACATTTATATTTTGTAAATATGTACACTTACATGGCTATAAATAGCAACATCCTTGCATAACAAAAACGAAGGATACATTTACAATTTATTACTAAGTTCTCTGTATATTGTAATAATCATGTTTAATTTCGATAACACTATATAAAAAGAATAAATAAATACAACATACCGAGTCACCTATTGCTCGTACGACAATAGGTTTCGCTATCTCAGTGTAATTAAATATATATCCGACTAGACTAAAAGGACAATATACCTTGATAAAAGTGCTGTGAGTTAAATATTGTGCCAGAATCGTGATTGGATGCCAAGGAGCTACCGTTCATGCCGTCCGTGGGTCCATCGCTAGTGGACACGTTTACTTGATTCGTCGTAGAACCGCTCGATACCGATTCTATAAAATGTACGTGCCAATGAAACTCGGAACGGAGCGTAACTCAACACCGTAATGATTTATAATTACAACCTCTTTGCGGCGGAAGGGTTTGGGCACGAGACGCTCGAGGTCCGGGTCCACGTAACGACGCCAGCGAAGCGCGGGACGTTTCGGGCACGCGTCTGGCGTTGGCTGCCTCTCTCTCTTCTTGTTCTTATCAAAGTGATACGATTAAACACATACGACGTTAGTAATATACATAAACAATAATTACCTCCGCGTCCTTCGTCTAATTCGTCGCGTAACTGCCGCACTTCTCTAGCTAACTCGGCCAATAGAGCTCCTCGTCCGCCTCCACCACCGGTTGCAATACCTCCGGTACTAGAACCGACGCATCCACGAACCTTCTCTCGAATCACAAACTGCATATGTCTCTCGTGATCACCGATCGGTGGTTGTGATAACTGACGATTTAAACATCATTAACGAACATATCTAAATAAAATAAAATTTAAACTCATATGTCGCTTACTTTGTGTATGATAAACGGCAAGAGTAATATGTACAACGGCGTTCTGTTTGTGACGACAAATTCCAAAAAATTCCAGAGTATTGGTGCTGCTTCGTTACGTTTACCCAGCTCTCGCATCGATCTGGCGATGCGTCCCCATTCCGATACTAATTCGCTCTCGAAGCATACCATCAAGATTTTTAACGCTGTCGATACATAATATATTAATTAATTGAATCGTTACGATACGAATATGTTTTAGAATTTATTTTACCTAAAAACGATACTCTATATAGAGAAACGGGAATGCGTACTGCTCGTTTCGCTTCTCGACTAGCTGCCGTGAATGTCAACGAAGGCGCTCTCACATCGGCTGTTACACCGCCGGTACCTCGTGGAAAATTAGAGCCGGCTACAGCAGCTCCGCTGCCCGGTGCCATTGCTTGCAGTATTGCGGTCAACGCGAATGAGATATCCGATTGACGCATTTTTGGAACATCTATCGATCGATATATTATAAGTGTGTTTATTAATATATATATAGTATATTTATTTGATTTACCTTTACGTCCGCTTCCGACT